>APFE030957845.1:44618-67284 GCA_000404065.3 Pinus taeda
TCACAGGGGGGTTTGAGGGGGTGGGTAGCCCCCCTTTATGGGGTTCGGGGCAGCGCCCCGAGAAATTTTTTTTGGACCCTATATTAGGTTGGGAAAACCTACCTATGGTTTTTGGTCCATGTTTTTGGACGAAATGGTTTTCGGTCCATGGTATTGGATGCTTCAGCATGTATAAATATGTATTGTAACATTGAAAGGAATATAATGAAAAATCAAGCTGGTAGTCCTGGTTTTGGGATTTAGTGAGAAATCTCTGTGTATATGTGTTTTATATGCTATGCTCTCACATTGTTTATTTTTCTGTGTTTTTTAGAATTTGTATGTAGGTAATTTCTGTACGGGGTTAAAACCTACATTTGATCTAAATACGATGAAGAGCACCTCAAGCACTTGCAGTGCACATTTGCAAAATGCAGAAGGTACAATCTCTTCTTAAATCCCAAGAAATCACAGTTTGCTTTAAGTGAAGGGAAGCTTTTGGGCCACATTGTAGCAAAGAAAGGAGTGAAGATTTATCCCAAAAGGGTGGAGGCTATTAATAATAGTCCTTTACCAAGAAATAGGAAGGAGATTCAAGTTTTCTTGGGAAGAATAAATTTTCTGAGAATATTCATACCAAACTGTGTTGAAATTATCAAAGAAATCACAAAAATGTTGAAGAAGGACACGAAAGTCAAGTGGGCCATAAAAGCATGAGAGTCATTCTATAGGATTAAAAAATATTTTGTAGAATCCCTTGTCTTAGCCATCCCAAATTATCAGAGGCCATCCCTAATTTTCTCTTTTTCATCTCCTAACACGGTGGCAACTGTTTTGTTGCAGAAAAATAATGAAGTGCAGGAACAACCAATTGTGTTTTTTAGTTAGGTGTTGTGGGAGGCAGAGTTGAAGTACAATATCTTAGAGAAATAGGCCTATGACTTTGTAAAAGCTTTGAAAGCTTTCTGAATTTACATCTTACAGTCGAATATAATAACATATGTTCCAACTGCTGTTGTGAAAGACATTCTTGTGCAGGGAGACAATGAAGGTAAGAGGGGCAAGTGGATTACCAAGATTCAAGAATATGACATGGATATCAAACCCACTAACTTGATCAAGGGGCAAGGATTGGCTAAAATATTGTTTGAGGCTAACTGCTAGCCCCTAGGTATAAATTTGTAGATAGATAAGGAATGAGGAAGTGGAAGATAAGAGTAGAATAATTTTAAGACCTCAACACAGAGAATTCATATGAAGTACCTTGTCTCACAGTGGTATAAGTATCTTGTCCATTGGTTACTTTTTCTGAAATTCCCAGTGAATTTTGACAAAGTTAAATACAGTGCCTTAAGGCTACAAGCTCAAAAGTTTGTGATCTCAAATGGCCAGCTGTATTGGAAGGATCCAGTGGGAATTTTGCTAATATGCCTAGTAGAAGAGGAGATTCACAGGGTGATTGATGAATTCCACAACTATGTTTGTTCGGGGAATTACAACTGGAGAGCCATAACTCATAAAATCCTCAAAGGTGGTTTTTATTGGCCCAAACTATTTGGCAAGGTGCATACATATGTTTGGGCCTGTGAGAAATGCCAGAATTTTGCAGAGAAGCAGAAGTTGTCACCCCTCCCTTTGATCCTTGTTTTTATAGAGGATCCCTTGAGGAAATAGGGGCTAGACTTCATAGGATAAAACAATCCACCATACATTGGTCAACACAGGTCGATACTTACAACCACTGATTATTTCATGAAATGGGTGGAGGCCATTCCAGCTAGAAATGCAAAAGATGAAGTGATCATTAAGTTTATGTAGAATATCCTTGCCAGATTTGGTTTTCCAAGGAATATTATCACTCACAATTCTCAGGTGTTTAAGTCAGCCAAGTTTCTTAGTTTCTTCCAAAAGTACAACACCACCATGGGGCACTCCATGACCTACTACCCGCAGGGAAATAGACTAGCCATATCTTCAATTAAAACTCTAGTGGAGATTTTGAAAAACTGGGATTCACAATTGAAATTTTCTCTATGGGCCGACATAGCTACTACTAAGAGGTCAACTAGGAAGTCTCATTTTGAGTTGGTATATGGAAAGGCTGCAATTTTCCCTACCAACTAGCCATGCCAGTGGCTAAACTCCTACAGAATGTTGAGGAGGAGCCAAATTCTTTTACCAAGAGAATAAATCAGCTGGTAGAACTTCAAGAAACCAGGGGGGAGGTAACTCAAAATCTGATTAAATATCAGGAAAAGATGAAGGCTCTATTTGACAAAAGGGTAAGGGACAAATACTTACAACCAAAAGATTTATTGTTTCTATGGGATGTTAGGAGAGAAGAAAAAGGAAATAATGGGAAGTTTGATTCCTTATGGTTTGGACCTTTCAAGATATCTGAAGCAAAAGGAAACAACACGATCTAACTTGAAAACTAAGGTGCTTGAATTGCCTGTGAATGGGCAGTTTCTCAAACTCTATTTTCAGGATTAAGGAGGTCCATTTTCACCCGCTGTATATACTGGTGATCCATTATATATACCAGTAATAATTTAAGTTCTTACTACTTCTGTTTTATGTACTTGAATAAAATGACTCCATGCTCAATGGATATAAGGCACTAATCTATAGGTTCTCAATGCATTGCTTACAATACATTGTCCCCAATTGGAGCTGATGTTTTCACCTACCATGCCCTCTCGTAATTATGTCATATGGTCCTATTTTTCATCCCTAGTACAAAAGAAGATAGTGCAATATTGGTTATCCAAAGGAAGATCCAAAGCTCGAAAACCAAAGAGAAAGAAAAAAAGGGAGGGTTGAACTCCGAAATATAAAGGAAGAGACAAAGTTTTAAATAAAAAGGGAAGGCCAACCATCAGGACCTCAGAGTAGAAGGAATATTAGGATATTAGAGGTTAGAACTAAGGGACCTCGATGGTTGATTCAAAGATGAACTTGAAATGTAATATCAAAGCAGACAGCGGGATGGAAGGTATACTAGGACCCGATATCGGAACCTCAAAGTGATATAATTTTGGAGCCTATAGCTTTCAAAGATTGGAGTTTTGTAACTCCTTAAAAATGAAATTCTTTGAAAAACACCAAAGTTATAGAGAAAGAGAATTACTAAGAAAATTGATGCAAAACCCAAGGACCCTTTCTCTCTCCTCCGGAGGACACATGATAGTTGGTGATTGGCATTAAGAAGCTGACGAGGTAGATGACATCAGCATGACATGGTGGTGAAAGACATGTGGTAGTTAATTATAGCATTTTTAGGTGGCATAGTGGGGCAAATCCATGTGACACATTCCATTACAAAGGAGACGCCACATGGATATGATAATGTCATTTCGGGGTCAATTTTTCAGAGGATGGATTTTTCTTAACTTCTGTCAAATTGTTTTATAGAAAAGTTCCGACGAGAGGGGCTTCGATGCAGACTGGCACATGGTCGTGAGATATCCAAAGAGACCAGAGTGGAGAGAAGGTTTAGCACTTAGGTGCTATGGAGAGTATCAAAGGTCATAGCTTTTAGAACCTCTTTGTAATTGCATTTTAGAAAAATTACGATTATCGGGATCTCTGATGTTGGATAGCACTTGGTCATAGGGACTCAAGAAAACAAGGGCATAGAGTCAGCTTCATCACCTAGTGCTGTAAAGATGCCACATGGAAAGCGTTTCAGAGGTTAGTTTTTGGAGGGAAGAGACATTGTAACTCCATTCTAATTACAATTTGAAAAAGTTACAATGGGAAGTGCCTCTGATGTGTTGGTGGAATTTGGTTATGGAAACCCAAAGAACCAAAGGAGAAGAGCGATTACAAATGGAAATAATCCCTTGACAGGAGCCCAAAGGACTTATCACCCAAGCGCTAAGCCATCGGTTGCAACACCGAGTCCTACAGGAAAGAAACATGAAAAGGGGCTAAGAAAACAAGAGCTAAAGGCGATCCGGTTAGTGTTATATCGTAACACATTTTTAATAAAGTTATGAGATGTATTGGGCTCCGATAGTGTAACACAAAGGTAATAAAGGATGGATGGGTCGATGACTAAGTTTTAGAGCACCTCCCAACACCACCACATCAAACCACGTCCAACTCCAAAGAGGGGATTCAAGTAGTTAAAGGGAGAAAGCAACGGGCAAATTGGTTGGTAATCATGGAGGAATACAATGACAGAGGTGTGGATTGATAAGAGGAAATTAGAGGAATCAAAATTGGAGATATTTTGTTGTTTCAATAATGAAACTTCATGTTTTTCATGTTTTATTAATTTTTTAATTTCAAGAAAAGAATTAAGTCTGTTATGTAATCATTAGGACAACTAGGGTAATCACATGTTGAGACAACTGTGTAGTTCAGTAGCATAGGAAGATATTTTGTAAGTGGTCCTTATTTTTGGTTCTCCCTATAAGGAGGGACGAAAAACTCATTACACGGTTCCTAAATTCTACTTTCGGAGGCTCCATATTCTAGGTTCAAGGGATCTGAACTCTGTTTTCAGAGAAGGTTCCAAGTTTGGTTCTAATTTCTTGCTCTTGAGGATGTTATTGTTTTGCACATTTTCACCAGTTTGAGCCTATGATATGTATTTCATTCTTGAAGACCAATGAATTTTTTTTTTGGTGATTCCAAGCACTAGAACATGTAGTATGTGTTCTTCCCTTGTATGTCACTTCATGTGTGTTTTTCTTCATCAGAAATTGTGTAATTTTTAGCTGCTGGATTCACTCATAAATCATAGATTTACTTATGTTATGATGTAGAAGACAATACCTGTGAGATTGCAGATTTATTATGTTATATTGTAGTAGAAAGTACCTATGAAATATTGAGTTGGAACCCTTAAAATGCGCTCCATAATTTATGTACTTCATTTCCTGATTCTTTCATGATTCTGCTAGGATTTACTGCTTAGGATTATGGGTCTGTCCAACCCTCTATATTGAGTTCCTTCCTTATATTTCTCCTTCCCATCTTTATTGCAACAACTTATTAAGCTGCATTTCTGTGTATAGGCCACCAGACCTGAGCATTTATTCTAATTGGGAATGATCTATATTTTTGATGTGTATATTTGAATTTGCCTATGAGAAAGGTAATTTACCAGATTTAAGTCATTTTATATTTATCTCTTAAGCAACATTGAATTATCTTCAAGAGACACCATGATGTCCTAGGCACTAACCTCTCCCCAGCTCGGGGGTTGTCTCTAGGAGCTACAACAAGACTTATCAAAAGTAGGTAAGAAACTTAAGCATTTATGATTGGATTGTTCTATCACATTGCTTTGGCAAGTTTGCAAATGGGATATGGAATAATTTTGTCTCACCTTTACATATTGATGAGAGCCAGTATTGTAGCAAGGATGCTGAAATCCTAGGCTACCAGCTTTACTTATCAACCCGGGGTTCGTACAAACTTGAGGGTGACAATGCTATATGCACAAGTAAAAGTTATGGTTCTGCCTGTTGTCACTGTTCAGTTGGCGAGAGACCACTAGGGTTCCAAGCTAGACTTCTATGGAGTTAGAAGAATCTTGATTCTTTGATGGAAGAAAGACAAATCTACTCTAAAAGAGTTACTCTACTGTAGTAATGGAAAAAAAACCAACATGTAATGCTAAACCACACCATACCCTATTTAACCATTTAAGAAGTTATGCTAAGCAGAGATGCTAAATAAACAATAAACAAATGTTACTATCTAAGTTGCGAAAGTAAAAAGCATCAAACAATACTAATATGCGACAAAACTAAACTAACTCTATTTTCACTTTTTTGGTCTTTTTAGGCAAAATAAAGCATGCAAACTAATTGTTCTTGTGGATGTGATAGGTGGATTGAAGGTGTTTGAGTATGGCTAGAAGGTTTATGGAGTGGTTGGATGGTGTGGAGGGGTCCTAGGAGGATTTTTGTGACTTCCTAGAGGTTTCCCATCAATTCAGCCTCAAAACAAGCTGTTTCAGGAAAACCTACAGGATGTACTAGAAACCTACAGGATGATCCTGTAGGAATTATAGGAAACCTACAGGATATAGCTGAGAGCTAATTGTGAGGTGTTGGGAATCTTATGAAAGGTGTGTGATGGGTGGAATAGAGTGTTAGAAGGTCTAGGAGCACTCAGGAGTCAATATCCAAGATAAGAGATGGCTAGATTCGCTCAATGTGTTTAGGAGAATTTCAATGAAAAATGATGAAAAACTAGTGAGGGTGATGGTGAAACAAGGGATGGCTAAGGTGGATGCTGGTTATAAAGTCTTGGTCTCCTCCTAAAGCACCTGCTCTGCTTAAAACATGTGTGTCTTCCAAAAACTATGCAACAAGATACATTTTCATAAACTAGAAAAGCATGAATCAATTGCCTATATTATGCATGAAGAAAGTTGTTGAAGGGAATGAAAGCATGAGTGAGATCTTATTGCAGAAATGGAGATTGAAAAATATGAAAATGAAATCTGCTTTGCAACATTAACCAAATACTGAATTAAAGACAACAAACTCCAAAGCTCATAAAAGAACTAGAAATCAATGTTTCTGGGGCTATTGAAGGGTCCCCTCCTCAAGTCATAGTCCTAGAGGGAGGAAGTGAGGCTGAGACACCTGCTGAAAACCCTGTGGTGATCCTTTTTCTCCTTTCGAACCTGCTACTGAAAGAAGGCAAAAATGGAAGCAAACTATCACACAACCAATCTAATCTACACTACTTGTAATGGAGAAGCATCTAATAAGCAAACTAACAACTAAGCTATGAATATACACTAAGCATACATGTACAATAAAGAGGAGCCTTGGCTGCTAGGGTTGGGCCCTAACCCAAGAGCTTCATCCCTCTGAGTTAACTCAGTGTTGGTTCAAAACAAAACACATTCTTATTACCAAAACAACAAATTACATCAAAAGAACTGTCACAAGGCTTGCAACTTGAAAATAGATTAGAGTTTCACAATAAAATTTAAAATCCTACTGAGGTCCTAGGCCTCTCTACTTATACACTTGAAGTCTCCAACAACTTCCTTAAAATTAGGGAGGCTTGGCTCCCAAACTTGAGATAAACTGGTGCTTTGTCTTTCACTTGCTCGACTGCCTTCTATTCCTCATGATTTTGCTATTTGCACTCCGAGCTGATGGAGGAATATTCGAATGGAGGGGTAGTAAATGAGGAGGATTTACCTATTATAATCCCTCTCCCTTGTCCCATTCGAGTTTTGACCTTGACCTTTGCCAAAATTCCTTGCTTTTCTCCTTTAATCCTGCATTAAATGCACATTAGACCACAAAGCAAAATATCCAACTCTAACTCATCTCATAAACAAAATATAATCAAAAGTACGCAATAAGTTATGAGAATAGTTGGTTTGACTAAGCTAGGAGGTGAATTAAGGCCCGTATAATTACCAATGATGAGGCTCATCACATATCTTAGTAAAAGAGTTGATGTTGTCTACTATGGATAATGAACTATAACCCGTGTTACTATATACACTACCCTTTTTTGTGGTATCTGGATTTGCAAAGATTTGTCTTGGAAATAAATCTTTAGGAGAAGGAAATGGATCCTATGGAAACTGAAACGGATCTTGAAATTTTGAAATGATTCCTAAAACTTTCAGTGGTTTTTTGACTAAATAATATCTAAAAAATTATTTTTGATGAAAATATTACAAAACCTTAACATCCTAAAGGCCAAAACACTAAACTCCATACCTATTCAAGTTTTTGTATATCCTTTTAAAAATATTTTCTTCCAATGTCCGATCTATCAATATTTTCTCTCAAGGTTTGATCTATCACTATGGTCAAGTCCTACTCTTAAGATCTAATCTGTCATTATGTGCTATGTTATTGCTTATTTTACCCACACTATACTTTATTCCTACCATGGTCTTCAAGAAAACAAATTCTGTCTCTACTGACATAGACATATGGATGTGGCTCAAAAAAATGTTGTTATGACCTACTTCAAAGTCATGTTGAAATGGTCTCAATGATGGTTATAAATTATCGAATTATCAATTATGGTACATGGATGGATAACAATAGTATGAATGAACACCCTATTTATTTGTTTATAATTATGACAAGAATATTTTATAGTTTTGGTACTTGTCGTTTCCTTGTTGTAACTAGATCTTGGATTTTCAACAATTTGAGAGATTCGTATTTGGATCTACATCCTGCTTATTTTGGTTATAATAGTAAGTCACATTTGTTCCTTGAATAGCTACAAATATTGTTTACCATTTTCCATAAATTGGCCAAAATAGATATCCTATCAATGTAGCCTAGTTGTAGTACAAGTAGTGGTGCTTTATATAATTCGATTGTTTTAGTTTACTCAGGATAGAATATGCCATACCAAAAAATCATGGTAGAGATTCTACAATGCTAATTGAAGATTATTAACACTCGATGGAGGAAAATATGATGGAACTAAACCATCCTCATAGATTGTTATTATTATTATTATTATTTTATATAGCTACAGGTTCATTGGATATCCAACGAACCCATATCTGTCGAATATTGAATGTAAATATTCATCGAATATCTAACGATAATTTTGAAAAACATCCCTGTAAAAGGTATGGAACCTCCATTAGATAGCCTCATTTGTTTTTGAATATTCAATGTAATGTTTCATCGAATATCAGATGATCATTCTGATGAAAGGGTGTCAGATATACGATAAAAACATGTTCGTCAGATTATTCGATGGAATTATACAGAAGAAACTATGAGCCATGTTTTTGACGATCATTTCAATGATGGTGTGTTGGATATATGACAACAACATGTTCGTCAGATTATTCAATGAAATTACACCAACGAAACTAGGAGCCATGTTTCATTGGAGTACCTATGTAATTTCATCAAAAAATTGATAGAAATCCATTGGATTTTAGTGCATCAGGAAGTAGTGCCTATGTCTAGGGTAACCTCAAAGTCTATTAGAGGATTGATTGAAGGGATTTACCATTTCTTCAAACTCAGAAATTGATTATCCCATGTGATTATAGGGCTAACGAACCACTTATTGTGACCAAAATAAAGAAAGTTCAATGGGTTTCATTGCCACAATTTCTTTTAGGGGAAAGTTAAAGAGTTCAAATAGCAGAGAATTTTATCCCATTGACATCTAAAACTTGGATAGAGTTATTTTACTCTCTGTGTGCAATTATAATTAGAACAAGAAATTATATTTTTCACTTCAAAGGGGTTAGATATTTGTTTTTACCATTGTTCATTTATTTTTAGTATTTACACTTTCACAACAATTTTTATTTTTTATTTTTTATTGTAAGCATGGAAATTCCATTAGAGAAATTCTCTATTTTTAATTTCCATGTGGAAAGTAAAAATCAAAATGTAGTTAATAAAAAATCCTTGTGGGGAGTAGTGATCTAAAATGGGGGTTTAACAACTTTTTATTCTTACAAGAACCTCCCATTCCAAAACTTAAACAAAGTTCAGGATCTAGCCTATGTTGACAATTTGCGGAATTAAGAACTTGAGATAGGTGTACGCCTTTGTTTGTCTTTAACTGATTAAATGCTTTAAGTTAATTTTCTCAAATTGATATTAAAAACACAACAATAAATAATGCAAAAAATAAGAATCCACATAAGATAACAAATTTAAACTAGGAGTTCACCCAACTCTCAACTCTCGTGGGCTACGTCTCCTTGAGCTCTTGTCAATTTGACTTGGCTCTTTGGGATTATCACTTCAATTCTTTTACAAGTTCCACACTCAACTCCAATGGTTATTGGCTGAACCAATGGGCTTATAATACCATCTTTATCCCTGGCTGTTGCTTCAAACAGATCCAAGCTCCCTTGGACTTGATTCCTTCAATCAGTGCTCTGAGCTTCCTTGAGCTTCTTGATGGCACTACTCCTTCGGAATTTTGCAACTCAAATGTGGAAATTGACCACATAGACGTGTTCAAAGCATTGAGACGATGAGAATCGCCTTCATCGCCTATAAACACAAACCCTTTCTGTGATGGTGACTTCTCGGCCTCCCAAGAATCAACCTTCTCTGTTTGCTCTGCTAAAATTGCTTCTAGATTTGGCAGTTCCGCCAAAATTAGCAGGGTGCTACTAAATGTAGCGGAGCTCTGATATACGCCTGCAATAAAAAAATATTAGTTCACTCCCTTCACAAATTTGATCTCATTTATGCATTGGCAAACTTTGAGTTATATGGAGGGGAGGTCGAGAGGTCGAACCTCCTCCCCTCCAAACCTGACGTAACCCTTTGAAATGCATTTTATTTTTGGATTGAACTCAGGCCTGTGCAACTTCTTGCGCGCTATACTTGGCAATATGATCCACTTTGACTGCCTACATGGAGGCCATGCGGATATGCATAGTTTTGAATTGAATTTTGAATGGAACCTACGTTTGTTGGCTTATGATTTCCGTGGCACTGAGTTAGCACGTTGACTTTGGTGCATGGCAGTTTTACATAGAGCGCTGGTGCGTTGGAGTGGATAGATGTATATCCATTACGTGCTAGTTTGGTGGAGTGTTTGGTCGGTGCGGTTTCCCCCCGCCTCTCCTTTTTTTTGTATCTTATCCACAACTTGGTTCAATAGAATCATATTGTTTCCACTATGATACAATTTTTGACTTGCATCCTGCTCGGTTAAAACATTACGCTCTTGGGAAAGAGATCTAGGGACCGAAACCTTCGAATCCTCAAATATTTTGCACTTAGCCCATTTCTGTCAATCGGACAGGGCCACGTGGCCCAATTTTGAATTGCTATGTGGCGGCCACGAATTAGCCCGTGGACTAATGAAATTGTCTCTTTTTTCAAGGACATTGGGTAATTTTCATTTTACAATATCTCTTTCGTTTGAAGGTCATTTTTGCCCATTCAAATTGCATTGAATTCAAAATGAAGAGATCTACGCAATGAGACTATTTCCAAAAACATCTATTGACTTTCATTATTGAGTTTAAAAAAGTCACCGAGGATCATTTTCTAATCAAGTAGTAAAAGTGATTGATACAACACTTAGAGATCCAATTGATTAGTGAAATGGAAAATAAAAGTTGATAACTTAGACAAAACCATCATTTACCTTGCTCTCATAGATTCATAGTTATATCATGTAGATTTCGAATAACCATCCAAGGAAATATGGGATATGTTGAATGCATTATTTGGAGCACAAAAATAAATACAAATTTCTCTTTGAAGCTACAATTTTCAGTTTTAAGATGTAAGCTGAAATCATTATATCTAGTCACATAAACAATTTGAGATCTATTATGAGACAACTAGCAAAGGTCAAAGCCGTGGTTGATGAAGAGGATGCTATATCCATTATATTATATAGTCTACCATCTAAATATGAAAAATGTTATTTTTACTCTAAGCCAACTGTATTCTCAAAGCCTAGAATATATGATTTCTATACTCTTAGCTAAAGAAAATAGATTCATTGCAAGAGATATAGAAGGTGATAATTAATCTTAGATGACATTCTACACAAGAAACAATCGTAACATATCAAAGAAAGACAATAAGGAAATATAATGTTACTACTATAGAAAAATGGGTCATATAGCAATTAATTGTAAAATCCATGCTAGCATTCTCAAATGGAAGGTTAAAGAGTCAACAAAAATAGCTCTTACTAAAGATCCATTAGATACAAACAATGGAGAATATTTTTCTTAAGAATTCAAGTTTTAATCAAGCTCACACTCTAAATGCAAATATGGATGTAGTGGAAAATAAATAGTTGTTCAATAGTCCAAAATTCTAGTGGATCAAGGAAACTATGCCTCATTGGGATTATGAGCCATGCATGTGGGGACCATTTTCCAATAGTTTAAGGGAGATCTAGGATCTAGAGGTTCGACATCATACCTTTACAAGGGTTATGAGACATTTCATCCACTAATTGTGTCCAATGATTCTAGGAAACTTAGATCATGACTAGAAGACTATACCTTCTGATGGAATACATAGTAGATTGAAGGAATATTACTAGTCGAAGTAGTGTTTTTAACTACAAATCCTATGAAGAATGTCTGGTTCTCTTTTTGTTGTACTAGTGTGTGTTTTCTTTTACTGAGTTTTATTTTTGGGGTGGTATCCTTAAGAAACGGTGTCAGATTATAAGGCATGATTTATGTAATATATCAAGTTGTTAGGCATTGCGTTATTATCCAATGATGGTTGATATAATAGCTCAACCACCTCCTCTAGAATAAGAATCGGTTAGATCTTATAATCATTTGCAATGTCTATAAAAGAGATGTATGCTGTTGTAATGCTGATTTAGAGCTAATATTGAATATCTTTTTCAAGTTCCTCTCGTATTTCATTCTCCATTGCATTATCTTTAGGCCTTCCATTTTGTGCCTCACATACATAGGGATCCTTGGAATTCCACAAAAAAGAAGCCCCAACCTTTCTCAAAATAAATGCTTGTCTCTTTATAAAAAAATGAGTCCTTTTTGCTTGAGGGTTCCAACTTCCTTCAAAACAAATTCTAATCTTATGGGCTACTTTTGCAAGAGTTATATCTATCCCTTGAAAAATGGTACCACTTTTTGAGATTAAAATTCCTCCTCAAAATGACAATGCAAAACCTCAAAGGATTTTCCTAATTTGTCTCTAATCCATGAATAAAAGCAATCTACTAAAGACATATAATCCCATTTATTTCTTTGGTTTGGAATTTGTAAGACTTCATTCCATGCTAATATAGTGAAGGAACATGTTGTTGGGTCTTAGAATTTCCATACTTCTTTCATTTAATTCTTAGTTTCTATGATGGTTTCTTATCCTTTTGTTCTAAATTCATGACCTCTTGTTTGATTTAGTTTGAATTTTCCTAGCTTTAGTTCACCCATTTTATTGTGTTTTAATGAAGGTTATTTTATCTCTAAAAAGAGATAATAATTTGTTGGGAGAAGTCTTATTGTAGAGAGATTGTGAGGATGGACAAATGATGCTTAAAGGAGATTTAGCAAGATTTCAAGCAAGGTTGTTCTAAACCAAGGAGTCAATTTAGAGACATGATTCTCAATTTCTTCGCTTGAAGATATTAAATCTATCTCAATCAGAAAGGATGTTTTGAGAATCTTTGATTATGAAGCCATCCCTTATCAACAATATTTTATGTTGTAATCTCCTTTTTGTAATATAAAAACAAAAGACTTGCCGTGAGAAAGATGATGAAGAATTATAACTTGAGATAGAAAATAATTTTGAAGTACTACTTGTAATTACGTTTTCAAATATCAGAATGATAAAGATCTTCAATTAGTTTCAGATTTCAACCATTCGTGTCTTGATTTGAATTGTTTCAAAGACAATCTGCTCCTGGTGGTTGGTGTCGAGTAGTAAAAAGGGTCTTTTTCACCTCTATTTACCCTACATTAACTTATCAATCCAGGAACGATTTGTTATCTCAAAGAGTGTACTCAGTTTGAGGCAGTCATTTGTCAGAGTAATGCTAGTAGTATAGCGCTCTAAATACAAGAGTAAACGAATGCTTGAAACAAGATCTACTTACAGAAAAACACCTTAAAACTCAAATCATGCACTCAGAAAACTATAGCAATTTATTAGTCAAGGGTACAGTAAAGGTAACTCATCCCTTTGTAAACTGATGTAATTAAAGATAATCAAGGAAAAGATCATCAACCTGTGAACTAGACAACAAATGTCAATGCTCACTACAGTCTCAGATCGTTCTGCACACCAAAGCAATGATAATACAAATAACAAGAAATGGAATAGCAACTACGAAATGGAACAACAACTAGTCTTATAAACAAGATTGAATAGCAAAACCTTAGTCTACGGAAATAAATGTAGCAATTGTATCCTACAGGAGTCAAATAACAATCTTTACTCTAAAGATAAATCGGATAGCTAGAACTAGAATGGCAGCTAATCAGAAATGAAATATAGAACAAAAACTATAGTCAAATATAAATGTACAATGAACCAAGATAAATATCACACACGACATGCTTAATATTAGAAGAAACAATAATCTGACTTCAACACAACAAGTATCAATCTCAGTTATAAAGAATAATGATTGTAATTCGTAATGGAACAACAACGCCAGTTGAACAACAATCATGATTAAGTGTAAACCATAGATGAATACAGTAATACCAACTTATGAATGTTACAACATGTTTGCCCTGTAATTGAAAAACAATAATATTCTGTAAGGAACAACAATGTTATATCAATGGTTAAAGGAACAACGATGCGTTACAAAGTCAGAATGAACAACACAACATTCCTGTCATAGAGAACAACATTACTTAGTTGAGCATAAACAAAATATAATAGAACCGTGATGTAAAATAGCAAAACACATCAGATTACCGAACATAGCTAATAATGAAAACCACACACGAATTAGAGATAATGGTATAGGAGCAAGTGTTCCACCAGGGCCGAGCCCTTAGCCTCCAGGGACACACCGCTTGAGATTACTCCAGAATCAAAGATGGAATAGCAACTAGGTTTATATTAAAACATCAAAACAGAGTTACAGTGGATCACTCTTCAACGAGAGTTGATGATCAAAGTTTCAAATACAAAGGAGAGTTACATAAAAATAACAACAAGTCGTCCCCCAGGCTAGCAGTGCTGCCCCTTCTTATAACAACCGAGTGGAGATATCAATGATGCAAAAATCATTAAGATAGCGATCCCTTATCCACTTGTTAATTCCCAGTTATCCACTTGTTTTCTTGCACCGATTTGATATCTCCTTTTCCATTTTCTAGCTGATATGCTCCAATTTGGATCGTCTTGTTTGCATGCGGTTCCCTGCTAAAGGGACAAAAGTTAACTTTGTCTTGTCTTTTCCTTTGGGACAACAATCTTCCATTTTCTCCTTTTCCTGCATAAAAAAGGCAATTATTAGTTGTTTTGCGTTGCATATGAATCCCATATATTTTGTCATAATTTCTTATTATTTACCTAGTTCATGATGCAAAAGAGGTTATGTGTTTTAAAGAAAAGATGAAAAAATAAACGATAAAAACATACCTTCTTCAGAACTCCACACACCCCCCTGCTTACCCTTTTTCATGCCCTCATGAAAACATTGTAGTTGACATGTAAGGCAGTAAGAGAGTATGCTAGAGACGAGATCTCATGAGGTGGTCTACAGCCATGATGCCTAACTAGGTGTTCAAAAAGATGTCCTTTCTGACCCTCAAGCATTTCATACAAGGCTTGGTATCCAGGTGCAGGGTGCCAAATAACGGACTGCGAAACCTACAGCCTAACCAAGATGGCCCTTCCCTCAAAATAAGATCACCATAGAGGCTCAGACGATCAACAACTAACTTAAAGTTCTCATAATTAAATGGTTCCCTGAGTTGGATATTCGGATTAGAAGTCTGATATCGAAGTTTAGCAGCTGCAATGGCAAGGTCTTTGATGGTAGAAAGTATTCTATCCGTTGCCGATTGATTGTTGTATGAATGGGTCCTAATGCTTCAATCACGCCCGGAGTCCTCATGAGGTTCCTATTTTTATTCCACAACTGTAATGGGTCTCTAGGCTCAGCTCTTACCCATAAGTCTAATCCGTTTTCTTGTCTTTGGAAGGCATTATAGGCTTTAAGCCATTTGATTTGATTAACTCCTAACGAAATAAATGCCTGCAGTTGGATATCCCCAACAAAAGGGCCTGGGTTCTACTCCGTCTCTTGATCTAACACAAGGTTATGCAAATAGAATTCACATAATAATCTCTGAACCTTTACCCCATAGTGCTTACAACAATTTATGAAATCATCAATAGTGTTAATTTGTATAGGGGCTCTTGCTTTGACAACCTTAATTTTCAATTGCAAATATCGTTCCATTAAAAACAAGGCATAATTCTTAGCAGGTGCTCTACATGCTAGGACGACAGTATACAAAGAGCATAAGGTATCCATTTGTTTGATAATTACATATAATCTATGAGTTACCTTTGTGACTCTTTCTTCTTCCTTTCGCCATCCTTCAAAGGCCTAACTTTCGGATAAATTGACATCCCTTAGCTGCTATTGTAATTCTTCATACTTTTCTCAAGAAACCGTTTGTTTTGTAAGTTTTTCTACTGCTTTCCGAGCTTACATCAAACCCTCTCGTAGGGTTATTGTCCTCGGATCACTGTCCCACATGGTAATTGTAAACGGAAGGTTTACTTGAATCTTCTTATTGCATCGTCTCATGTTTATGGTTCACATTCCTTCAGAGGGCTGTGCCTCTGTCTGAACTTCTTTGTCACATGCTGATATATCATCTGTTTGCACTTCAACATGGGCAATGGCTGAATTTTGTTCCTTTTGGTTTTGAATGGTAGGCTGGACTTGAGTCCTCTTAACCTTTTTCTTGAGGGGTCTTGCTAGGGTGGTTGCATGTCTTACCCCCCAGGTCCTTTTTGCTCTCTTTCCCATTTTCAAAACCCTGATTTGTTGTCGAAGTCGTGCTATCACATTCAGTAGTCTTTGTTGTTATTTTCATAATCTTTTAATTTCTTCTGTTTTCTTAAAAAGAACAGCTGTCTGTTTACTCGGGCCTGGACATTTATCTTGGCGAATTCCCTAGTTCTCTTCTTGGGGTGCTCCTTCGTTGTTCTGATCGGGTTATTCAGGAGTGAGAACCCTAGCTGGTTCTGTTATTTCCCGGGTGACTTCTTTTTCCACCCCTTCTCCTCCATGAAATTCTTCCGGTGTAGTCTGGCTGGGAACAGATTGTTCCTCTTCTGTATCTTCATCACTTTTCTCTCTAGATATACTTTCATCATGAACAAAATGATTCTCTTCTTCTTCTTCCTCGCTGTGCAATTCTTCGGATGCATTTTTGTCATGAGCAGAATGCTCCTTCGGTTCTTCTTCGATGTGGAGGTCTAGCGGGCTAAGAGGTTGAGCATATTCGTCCATATTGGCCTGAATTTGGGCCAATTCGTCCTCTTGCAATAGATTTTGCAATGGGCTTTCTTTGCATTGCTATGTCCCTTCCTCCGCCTGCCCAGACTGCTCGGTCTCTTCCTCTGTTTCTCCTTCCTCATTTTCCTCCATCTCTTTCTCATTCTCCTCTCCTTCTAATTGCGGGGATTGCTCATCCCCGGAATCATCTATCTCCACCGATTGGCTGGTATTCCCTTGGGAATTTTCCAGCCTCCCTTTGATCCATGCCAATCTAACTGATTTCCTCCGTTTCAATGGTCTATTTAGTGTATTGGTAGCATGTTTTCGTTTTGGGGCTGGCAGAGTCAGTCCCCCGTCTATCGTGACAATTAGTTCTTCCCAACTGCTCTGTTGCTGAGTAAGACTGTGGCTAACTAACATTTGTATCAGCCCATGGTGACTTACTACCAATTCTACATGTCATGATTTTTTCATGCTTCGGATGACATCATGTAGTAAAGAATTTAAAAATGCAGGCAAATTCACAGAGCATTTTTGTTTTAATATGGCTAAAAGTTTAAGGTGTTGTGGTCTTACCACGCCTTTCTTGCCTTCACAGGTGATGTAGCTCTGGATGATCTTCACCAATTCTGCCCATGACTCTCCTAATGCTGCTGGTAGAATTCCCTTTCCTCTTACAATCAGGTTCTGGCCTTCATCTTGGAAGATTTTTATGATTTTTTGCAGTCTCTCATTCTTTAGAGTCCACACAAGTCCAGTGGCTGGCAGTCCCAAGACCTTTGCAATTATGTCATCAGTGAGTGCTATGTGTCTCCCTCTTACCGTGGAGTGATATTCTTGCAAGTTCTGCAAGAATTCTATTGCTATAGTCTCGTTGGATTCTTGTAATCGATTGAGATAAACTATCCATCCTGCCCTTGTTAGGATTTCTCGTGCATCATCAGAAACTGTCAATACCTGTGGTTCCCTCTGAATTGATCTTCCTCCCATGTTTTAGCACACTGTAAAAACACAGAGATGACAATGGAACAACAGGCTATTCAAACTGTTAGAAATATAGAGGAAATAACGAAACAACAAGCTCGTTCAAATCCTGAGTCACTTACTAATTGCTGCAGAGCATAATACAAAAATAGCTTAGGAACAACAAGACATGCAATTGGAAAAAAATACACCGTTAAGCCTTGCTATTACCAAGTGAAAATTTTCCAAATAATAGCCTGACACGTATACTAGCAAATTATGAGGTCACCTGCTTCCCCCCTGCAATGTGATAGGCTATCCTCAGCTGTCAAATGAGGGAGCGGCGTGCTGAACTGCCATGGTACAGAGTCATAAAGGAACAACATATACCAAGATGCCATGTTTACAAAAGGAACAAGTTGCCGAAATCGAGGTGTATAATAGAATTTCTTAATAAGTAAGAGAATGTCGTGATATGATGCAAGGCTGGGAGGATAGGACAACTGACGTGCACAAAAAGTCTGATGCGATCATTATCAACTTTTTCGTCATGATTGGTTGTAATAGATTTTCATGTGTTTAAAGGTTCGGGGAAGCTATATACATAATCTCATTTGACCTATTACAAAGATATAAGACAAAGAAGGGTCTTGATGATTGCTATTGGTGTATAATGAATGTGACTTCAATACCATCAACAGAGCTTTGTTGCCCACAAGTGTCCATAACCTTGACAGAGTTGTTTGTTTCACCCATGGAACCATGATCCTTTGTGTATGCTTAGGAAGTTCTGTGCAATTTCAAAATGGAGGTCATTATGCTGGCTTGGTAACCAGTTAAACCATAATGCCATTCACTAGGAAGAAGTGAAAGGTGGGTAGGCTGGCTCGTGATGAGACCTCCTGTTCCAAGGACTCTTTATTTTTTCTGATGTGCCTCTTGGATCATATCCCTGGTGTGGTGGCCATAGTGGGAATGCCACTTCACTTTCTTCCTTATGATCATGGTAGGCTGGCTCTTGATGAGACCCCCTATCCTTCATTTGACAACCCATATTAGCAAATCATATAAACATTTTTCTCTTTTTTCTATTTTATAAAGTACTTTCCTCTTTATACACAGAGGGTGGTTCAACACTCCTTAAGAGTAGGAATGGTGGAAGAAGTCTTAACATCTCAATAGAAAAATATACCCTTTGCTCTTATTCCTTAATAATGATCAAAGAAGATTATGGAAATTTAAAAAGGAACCACCACGATAAAGATAACCAATCATATAAGTATTAGTAGAATAATGACAACAGAGTGATGAATAATTGCGTCCTTTCCTCTTTCCTCCTATTAATTCAAAAGCAATTTATTGTAAAAAAAATTAGTAGTTTTATGTAATTTGTTGATTTCAGTATGCTCTAGTTTTGTATTCATTGCATAAGTGTATATCTGTGCTCCAAAAGACTCGAAATTGTTGTATATTGAGAGGAACAACAATTGTCTTTTAATTGGAACAACAAGGAGAACAAGCATAAGGAAAGGAATATGAAAATGTTGTTTCAAAAAGGAACAACAGAAAAACGCAAATGCTGTTCCTTTGGAAAAGGAACAACAGAAACCAAAAGTGTTGTTCCTTTTGAAAAGGAACAACAAAAATGAGAGTGTTGTTTCTTCGGAAAAAGGAACAATAGAAAAAAAAAAGTGCCGTTCCTTCGGAAAAGGAACAACAAAACGAAAGTGGAAAAAGAACAGCCAAAACAAAGGTGTTGTTCCTTCAGAAAAAGGAACAACAGAAACAAAAGTGCTGTTCCTTTGGAAAAAGGAACAGCAGAAAAACAAAAGTGATGTTCCTTCAGCAGAGGAATAGAAAAACAAAAGTGCTATTCCTTCGGAAAAGGAACAACAGAAAAAAAAAAAGTGCACACAAGTGCTGTTCCTTCAGAAAAGGAACAGCAAAAACGACAGTGTTGTTCCTTCAGAAAAAGGAATAGCAGAAAAATGCAAGTGTTGTTCCTTTGGAAAAAGGCATAGCAAAATGGTGAAGATGTTGTTCCTTCTGAAAGGAACAACAAAATGATGGAACTGATGATCCTTTGAAAAAGGAACAACAAAATGCAGAGATGTTGTTCCTTGAAAAAGGAATGGCAAGGCGGTGAGAATGTTGTTTCTTCTTAAAAGGAATAGCAAAGTGAAAATGCAAAAAAAATATGTACATAGAATAATTTATGCTAACAAAACAAAGGAATTATGTACAGAATGTAAGAATAGTTGAATTACTTAATGAACTAGAGGTGAGGAAGATTTCTCTTCCTCCTCCAAAATTTGCATGTTGGAGTCTTCGCGGAGTTGCTGGTAGAAGGATTCCCGAGTAAGTCGTTTGCGATATAGTCGAACTTGGTGGCCGTTTGCCTTGAAGGTATGTCCAGATCCGTCAATGGTGATTAGAGTAAGGGTGCCATTATCATGTACTTTCTGGATTTCATATGGCCCTAGCCAACGAGTCTGAAGCTTCCTAGGGAAATCCTGAAACCTGGAATCGTATAGGAGTGCCTAATCTCCTTCGCGAAAGAATTTCTTTTTAATGAGGGCGTCATGCCATTTAGCTCACTGTTGTTGGATCAATGCAGTGTGTTGAAGGGCAGAGAGCCTGATTTCATCTAGCTCATTGATCTTCTGTAATCTATTGATCTGTGCCTCGTTTAGATCTAGACTGACTTCTTGTGCTGTTCGAAGTGTTTGTATCTTGAATTCTATCGGGAAGATGGGTTCCTTTCCAAATACCAGTTGGTATGGTGAATAGCCGGTAGTGCTTCTCCATGTTGTTCTGTAAGCCCACAAGGCTTATGGTAATCTTGTAGCACAATCGCGTCTATGTGACACAATGGTTTTGTTAGGATTGCTTCTATTGTTTTATTGCTGCTTTCTACTTGACCATTTGCCTATGGGTGGTATGGAGTAGTAATTTTATGCTGGATATGAGAATTTTTTAGTGTTGCAACAATCTTGTTACTAATAAACTGTCGTCCACCATCTGTAATTATATCTCTTGGGAGCCCATATCGCACAAATATATGGAACAAGAACTGTATGACGGAATCCTCTGTGGCTCTAGACAATGCCTCTGCTTCAACCCATTTGGTGACATATTCTGTTGCTACCAAAATATATGTTTTCTGGTTTGATGATGGGTTAATTGGACCAACAAATTTGAGGGCCCATCGCTCAAATGGTTCAATAACTAACTGTGGATTCAAGGGCATTTCGTCGGACTGTCCAAGGCGTCTTGCTCTTTGGCCGCTGTCACAAGCTTGAACGAGCTTCTTTGCATCTTTGAAGATCGTGGGCCAATAATACCCTGTTTGCAGTACCTTGTGACCATTTATTCGATCGGCGAAATGTCTGCCACATGGTTCGTCGTGACAGGCTTTCAAAATGTCAAAAATTTCATCTTCACGGACGCATCTCTTGATGTGGATATCTGCCCCTATATGGAACAGGTAGCCCCCAATCCAAGAAAATCGAGTACTTCGCTGGACAATCTATTTTCGTTCATTGGGGGTCAGATGTTTTGGTAATTTGCCTACTGCTAAATAATTTGCAACATCAGCATACCAGGGTGTTTTAATAGTGACAACAAACAAATGATCATCTGGAAATTGATCTTCAACTGCTGCTGCGTCCACTGGTTTTGGCATTCGTAAGAGAAAGTCAACTACAGGATTTTCTTTTCTAGGTCGGTCCTTGATTGTGATATCGATTTCCTACAATAAAATCAACCATCTATTTACTCTACCATTTGTGATTGGTTTATTTGCTAAGTGTTTTATGGCAGAGTGATCTGTATACAAGATAACAAGATATCCAGTAATGTAATGCCTGAATTTATTGACAGCATGTATTACAGCTAAAAATTCCTTTTCAGTAACAGTATAGTTCAATTTAGCAGGAGATAAATTCTTGCTAATATAATAAATTGCATATGGTTTTTTATCTTATTCTTGCCCAAGGACTGCTCCAATAGTTGTATCTGAAGCATCTTATGAAATTTGAAATGGCAGGTCCCAATTTGGACCTCTAAGGACTGGGGCTATTGACACAAGATTTTTTAGATCCTGGAAGGCACGATCGCATTTTTCTATCCAAAGAAAGTCAACATTACCTGTCAGTGCATATAGAGGTGCAGCAATATGAGAAAAATGTTCTATAAATCTTCTATAATAACCAAAAAATCCAAGAAAATGCGTACCTCTGTCTGAGTAGTGGGAGTGGGGATTAGCAAGATTATTGGGATTTTGGCCGGGTCTACCTGTATTCTAGCTACTGAGATATAATGGCCTAAAATAAGTCCTTCCGTCATCATCATATTGTTGAAAATAATACTGAGAGGGGGGGTGAATCAGTATTATCTAGTCCTTTTAACAATTCTTCCTTATTTATACTTTGAATTATTTTTGCATATCAGTACCATAAAACAATGAGCATGAACAAGAAAAACAATCAGTCACATCAAAGAACACCAGATATAAGGTGGAAACCCAATGTGGGTGAAAACCACCTGCTGCAATATGTCTCTATCTCCTTTCAAATTAGAAACTCCTTTTACAATGGTCTTGTACTGGTGCAGTCCTTTACCAGTATGTAGGCTGCAACCTGCAGAGAGCTACAACTCTCTCGTTTTCCAGTCTCTCCTGGAAGGGAGCTACAACCCCCTACTTCTTTTTCTTTTAAGGACCACTTTTCATAAATTTTCAAACTGGATCCATAAACATCAAATGATCATCAAGTACATGTAGATT
>APFE030957845.1:87458-112948 GCA_000404065.3 Pinus taeda
TCCTCAATCAGTGGGACAACTCATGTGCATGCTCACAAAGACTTCAAATTCGAATTTCCTTAACTAATTAACTCAACTGAATTAATTAATTAATATTTCCAATTGTTGTTAAGACAAAAGTTAATTTTACTTCCTATAGATAGACTAGGGACTGCTATAAATAGGAAGGGAACCAGAAATGCTATTTTTAGAACTTTCTATTTTTAGCAGTTTCACCTCTCACCCAATGTGGCCAATGACGTCACTGGCCAAACTGCTATTTTTAGACATGCTATTTTTAGCAAGTCTATTTTTAGCACATTCTAAATTTAACATTTCTTGTTGCACAATTTTCAACAGATTCTATCTTTTGTCTTATGCTTGCTTCAACATTTCTTCTTCTTCCTCCTTCCTTCTTAATTCTTCTTACATCTGCCTTTATTTTTGTTCTCTCTTTTCCTGTTCCTCCTTCTACATTCGCTCCTCTTCCTGCCTCTTTAGTTCTTCCTCTTCTTTCCTCTTCTTCTCTTCTCACTGTTGCTACCTTTTTATTTTTGCTACCATAACCACTTTTAGAATAAGTAGATCCACATTGAACTTGTGACTTTTCTCCTCTACTCAGTTGTGAGAAACCTTCCTTTTGTATTCAATACTCACTAGGATGTGCTCATCTGGTTGCCCTGCTACTGACGTACTGTCCTGCTCTGGAGCTAAATGGGAAGGGCATGCTTGGCTGCGTCGTGTGTGAGGCTTAGATGTATTATAGAATTTCTTGATCTTCTCCTCCTCTTTCCTAGAGAAATTTCCATATGGCTAGTTAAAATACAACATGGCACAATGCTACTTACAAATGCCTCTATGATTGTGCTGATGATAATCTATCGTGTCAAACTTGAAGTTCTCCAATTATTTGACTTCAACTTCTGCAACCTTCAAGTTCTTGATTTCGTAGAATCCCACCTACAAAGGAAAAGTAGGTCAGGGTGCTTTATTTTTCCTTTGTTGTACTACTGATAAGACTATGGCAAGATGAGATGGAACCTCTTGCATGACTAACTTATCTAGGGTGTACATTGGCAACAAATGCAATGGTTTTTGGTAGCCAAACATCCTGAGGTAAGTGCCATTTGGTGAGACAAATCAATCAACAATTTTTAATACAGAGTCCATCGCCTCACGAGACATGCAAGGAGGTTCCTCTTCAAAGATCATCTGGTATAAGACTTTGAAGAAGTGATTAACCAACTTCTCAAGGACTCCTTTGTAACTGCACTTTGAAATCAATTTGCAATGAATGTGAGTGGGAGATTCCTTGGGTGTCTATTTCCAATCCATGCCAGGAAAATAATTCTGTGCACATATACCATCCAACAGGTATCCAAACATGTAAAATTTAGCTTGATTTCCCTTAGGTGGATTCTTTGCATTGTTTACATTAATCCTGAGTTGCTGAGAAAAAATATCAGACCAGTTAAATACCTTCCCCTCCATGAAAATTTGATGCAACATGTAAACCCATCCTTCAAGGAAGTATTGATCACTAGATGTTAATGTACACCTTTTTGTCCTTCATACTTGCCTTGAATTAGGTAGCTGTGAATGCATCTTCGAACATATGGCATGTAATATCATAGTACTTTTCAATGAAGAGTTGAGTATCATATAGGATAAGAATGGTAACTGGAGGACTCTCAACCACTTCATCAGTACTTCTATCTATTGTTTCTTTTGAGGCTGATCTCTTGGGAGGCATGATGATGGATACTGATGAAAAATAGATGAGCTCAAAACTTGTAGTACATGTAACAAGAGATGCACTAATGAAAAAAAAAGTTAGCTTAAGCAGATCAGTTCATCAATCAAAATTAAAGCAACAACACACTAATTAAGGAAAGGGATTGCATAATTGTTGGGCTCTGGGAGACAATATGAGCTCTGGAATTTCATACTGCATACTATCAATAGACAAAGAGGAAGCTTGCGACTTGAGACTGCACACAACACAATCTTAGTTGGGAAAGGGAGAGAAGGAATTTCGCAATGCACAATGTTGGAGGCCAAGGTTGGGCACTGAGGGATGGATCTACACAATGCACAACTGGAAAATCTAGTGATTGTGCATTGTCCATTCTTAGAGGTCAAGAAGTGAGTTTGATGCTTGAGGTTGTGAAATGCGCAGCTGGGAAGGTAATAACTACTGAAGGATTGCACAATTTTTCTAGAGAGAGAAAGAGAAAATTTGAGATCTTAATGTGGGGTAGGAATAAGTGTAGATTGGGCTTAGGATAAGTTATATCTATCAATAACATGGGCTAGAAAAGATCCCGCAAAAGGAAACATATGCATGCACAAAAATACCCAGCAACGACAACTGCTGGTAGGAAAAAAACAAGAAGGCAATGTGACACTTATAAAAAAACTAAATGACAGACATAAGAAACACTTGTGCAAGATAATAATGATATAAATCCTAGCCACCATGAAAGAAATAGGAAAAATAACACTCATAGAGTTAAAAGTGACAAAAGTGATAAAAAACCAGCAAAAAGCGACACATGAGAAACATACCCAGAAAAGCACTACAAACCAAGTCCAAAGCTCCCTGATCTCATGAGGAAGGCTATAGATCCAATGTTGAGTGAAAATGAGCTCTACAAGGATCAATTATATAGATCTAGGCCCTACGGGGTTAGGTTAGGGTTTCTGATGCGCATGCCTAAAATCAAGGAGAAAGCGACACTTGTCCTTAGATTGAAAAGACAAACTTTTTCCCACTTGCTCATAGGTGATTGTGCACTCCCTATTTTCTAGGGATGCACACTTGCTTGCTCAAAGGAACTACATAGTCTCACTAGAAGAAGGGATTGTGCAATTCCCAAGGACAAGGGATTGCACAATACACTAACTCAATGAGTTGTGCAGTCTTAACTCTCAGAGAGTGATTGCATAGTTCACATGCTCATTGACTACCAGTCTCTCATGATTGTGTAGTTCCGATCTTCAATGTAATGCCCCCTCCTCCATTTACCCACTTTTACAAGCCCTATGGTAAATGTGAAATGAAGTCCACATGACATGACCCGACCTACTAGCTCTAGTTAAGGAAGTGGGGCCTACAACTGAGACTTTATGACCACAACCTGATATCCTACAGGGCCTATAGATCACCTAGGAGCTGAAGAAACAACCTAGTTGGTCAATCCCTAATCTAGATCTTTGTTTTAGTGACCTAGACTCCCAACTACACCCTTGAAATTGTTTGCATGCAGTTGAATGTATCGAACTACACTCACAAGCCTTTCTCCATGCAGTTGTGACCTAAATTGCTAAGTTCAGTGCATGCAGTCTGGAGATCCATGCGACAATTCCAGGATAGCCTCCAGACCGCTACCCAAAATTACCTAAGACTTCTCAGAATGATAAATGATATAAGGATGATGCTAAAAACATAAAATTTGAAAAATAAATTGACTTAACTAGGTCCAACCATGACATTCATTTCATTAAACATACGGTGAACATGTAGCTACAGGTCATGAATGCATATGTAACAACCCCGAGTAAAAATTTCATGTAGTAAAGTTAATAAAGGTAAAATAATAAGACCAAGGTCATGGGACACATATTCCAAGCTGAATGTTGGGTAGAACATCCTAGTGGGTGTCACTTTTCGTTTATTATGGCTAAGGAAATTGGCAAAGAGGAATTAATTAGCATTTATTTATGAAAAAAGGAAAATAAGAGAAAGGAAGTTGAAAGGTCACACGTTTGCATGAGAGGAAAATTGAAGGAAAAATAAAGGAAAAAAAAGAAAACAAAGACCTTAATGATAAAAAGTCTTCCGAGGATCAATTCATGCCTTTTGATGGTTAACCTTTTGTCAGTTTAGTTTTGGAGATCTCTCTATTATCTCATCCTATCACATACTTACAACATTCTTGGAGCACTCTAGCATTAGACAAGGCAAGCAAAGGAAGGCAAAGGAAGAAAAATAAAATAAAATGACAAAAAAGGAAGGTTGGATCAAGCATCTTTAGTAGGAATACTTGTAGGTAATAGGTTGCATGTGTAATTTCCTAGCTGGTTTGTGAATGCATGGTACATGAACTTGTGTATTTGGTTCTCTTATAGTCCTTGGAATGGGTTTTTTTGGGTGTGACAGTGGTTTCAACCTTGCCTTGCCATTTCCAGATAACGATGGTGTCATGGGTTTCTTTTGTGAGGTTGAGCTTTGGATTGATGGAAGGTTTCAGAACTAGGTGAGGTAGTCTCAAGAAAATTCCCAAGGGTTGGGATTGGAGGTGGTTTAATCTTTGAGAAGCCCTCGATAGGTGGGTGGAGACAGGAAAATTTCTTAAGGTATTGATGGAGAAAATCTAATGCATCCAAGCTTGTTTTCGACATTGTGATCTCTTGACCAGTTTTGGAAGGATCACAGTAGCTTGAGGGTGGAGGTGGTTTAATCTCTAGGAAGCCTTGGTTGTTTATGTTTTTATTTTATTATGTGATTTATTGATCATTTTTTGTGAGATTGCAGGTGAATGAGGGTGGAGGTGGTTTAGGTTGTTTATGTCTTGAGTTCCATATTGATGCTTGGAATATGGCATGGGGGTGATTAGCTGAAAGAAAGATTTGCTTCAGATCAATCTATGGTCGGGTGGTATGTGGCAATCCTTGACTTGGTTGGATTTTTCATATATTAATAAGAGATATTTTCCTATTGTATTCTATGAGTACTTGTACTTGTTATTATATGGCTTTGATGGCTATTATATCACGGTTATCATTTTGGTTATAAGCATGGTTCCATAACAGGTTCTAGTTATGGATCTTGATATGTTTTGGTTAGTTGATGAATAGTTAATGAATGCATTAGATAATAAATAATATTGCAACTATTATGAGAGGGAATTATACCTTCTTGGTGATTCTTAGATAAGTTTCAGACTCTTATGTTCAAATATGCATTCATGACCTGTAGGTTACATGTTCTCCATATGCTTGACGAAATGAATGTCATGGTTAGGCCTGGTTAGGTCAAGTCCTTGATTAAGTTTTGTATGAATTGCTTTTTCCTAATGTTATTTATCATTTTGGAAAGTCTCATTGTGCTTTGGGCATTAGTTTGGTGGCTAGATTGAAATGGTGGCTCAAAATTTAGGACCGCACCCTCTAAACTGGAATTTTTGGGTCATGATCATGCCCTTACAGGATTATACATGCTGTTGGAGGCCTATAACCATATGGTGGCCTTGTAATGCATGCAGTTGTGGGTCTAGGTTACTAAAAAACAATCCATCTCAGGGTTTGGGCACTTGGAGTGGTTTCTTAGCTCCTAGGTGTCCTATAGCTCTTGAGGAAGGTCAGTAAAGTTCCAGTTTGTCGACTCTAATTCCTTAACTGTACTTAGGAGATTGGGTCATGTCATAGTAACCCTCAACTCATGTTTACCCTGGTAGGCCACTTAAAGTGGGTAAATGTGGGAGGGGTGGGTTATAGATTGGTATCAGAGCTCCTAGGTTCAAGCACTTGGACCAGATGGGCATAATGTGTTTGTCATGCATGCATATCAGTTGTCTATGTGTTCATTATGCATGCATCATGATTTTCAATGTTGTAGTAGTGTCATCATGTAGAAGTTAATGATGCTGATGTTGAGATGATTGATATGTTGATTTCATTACATATACATATGTTGTGCTAATCCATATTGATTTTTCAGACGAGATAGCCTCCCCTGAACTTCACTAAGGTATGTTGATTATGCTTATATTTGGTTTATCAACATGGTATGTTTTCATGAACAATAGGATCAGAGATGACTAGAAAAATGGTAGATTACAGTTCATGATATTCTCCTTATAGATGAGATGATCAACACAGATATGAGTACTCTCTTGACATAGCAGATACCTTGAGAATTCTAAAGGAAGAGATCAAAATTTGTAAAGTGGATAATGACATAATCATTCAATCATAGGAAAGACTTGCCAGGGAACAAGAAAAATAATAAGAGGGCAATGCAATTATCCTTCAAAGTTTTTCAGACTTGCAGTGATAGTGACAACCATTGATCAGTTATGGACAAGAGGATAGGATTAATGGGGCATATGGTAGCAGGTCTCATGGTGGGCACATATCGGATAGGGACGACACAGTCAGAGATGGTAGGCTCTTGGATACACCTAATAGGAGAGGCAATGGGTACATGTTCTACTCTAGTTCTGGTTCGGACAAGTATCATGGTCATTATCGCTATCATTCTTACAAGAGGAGTGAGAGGGGATACTTTTTGGATGAATTCAAGAAAGCCAAGCCACCTACATTCAATGGAGAGTTGAAGAAGCTAAAAGATGCATAGGCATGGTTGCTTTGAATAAAGAAGTTATTTGAGTCACATGAATATATAGAGAACATGAAGGGAAGGATAGATATTTTTCAGTCTCAAAGGGAAATAAGACATCTGGTGGAAAGATGTGAAGCGTGTCAGAGTCATCAGGACAAAGGAGTTGAGAGTTGGCATGAATTCAAGAGTCTCTTCAGGAAGAAATAATTACTAGAGAGGTAATATGATGGAAAAGCGAGGGAGATATAGCAGTTGAAGATGGGATCCATGACATATGAGGAGTACACAACTAAGTTTCTGGAGTTGTTTAGATATGTTTCTTACCTCAAGGATGAGAAGACAAAAGTTCAGAGATTTATTACTGGACTGCCATTAGCATTCAAGGATCAGATTGAGTATGAAAAGCCACGGTCATTGGAGAAAGTCATTGGAAAGTTAAAGCACTGTTATGAGTGATCGAAGCATAAGACAAAGTCTAAGTAGGGTTGGAAATGGAATGATAAGACTAAAGGAAAGTGGCCACCGAAGTGAGCAAAACCTTAGGATATAGGGGTGAAGGAAAATGTTTCTCTTTACAAGAAGTTTAATGCAGTTGAGAAGGGACATGGACCTTAGCCTTTAGATAAGAAAAATAAAGGTGATGGTATGGGACAACTGTAGTCTTGGATATGTGGAAAGGATCATCACAGGAAGGATTTTCCATTGTATCAGGATGGTAAACCTCATATCTATAGTTCTCAGGAGGGACAAATGGTTGGAGATGTTGGATAGAGCATTCCTTAGATTTATGCAACATATGATAACAAGAAGGCAAATCACTAGGCATTTATCATTGAGATGGAAGGTAAGCTCTGTGAATAAGTTATTTCTATTTTGATTGACCTTGGATCTAATTATAGTTATGTTAACCCTGACCTGGAGGATAAGTGTGGTTTGAGAAAAGAAGTGCATGCAGAGTATTGGTTGGTGGAGTTGGCTACAACTACTAATAAAGGAGTTCATGATTGGGTAAGAGCTTGTGCATTTGAGCTGAATAGCATGCCTACATCCACACATATGAATGTGCTTCCATTGGGATCATACAATATGCTTATGGGTATCAATTGGTTGTACCTTCACAGGACTAAGATGGATTGTTATGAGAAGGCTATTGAGTGCTTGGATGATGATGGAGAGAAGAGAACTTGCAGGGTAATAAGAATCTTACATCATTTAGAATGGTTACAACTATGCAGGAAAAACACAATCAGAGGAAAGAGTGTGTATTATTTGTAGTGCATGTTTCTAGTGATAAAGGTAAGAGTGTTGAGGATGTGGAAGTCTTGAAGAGGTATCTGGTTTTGTAGCAGTTTTAGGATGTTTTTCAAGTAGAGATTTTTGAGAGTTTCCTCCTCATAGGGAAGTGGAATTTTCTATTGAATTGATACCAAGGGACACACCAACATCAAAGGCACCTTACAGAATGAACACTCCAGAGCTAGTGGAATTGAAGTTGTAGTTGAAGGAAATGATTGAGAAGGGATACATTAGGCCAAGTCTATCACCTTGGGGTGCATTAGTGTTGTTTGTGAAGAAGAAGGATGGTACTTTTAGGTTGTGCATTGATTACATGCATTTGAACAAGGTAACCATCAAGAATAGGTACCCATTACCGAGGATCGATGATTTGTTTGATCAATTGAAGGGAGCAACAATGTTCTCAAAGATTGATTTGAGATCAATATATCATCAAGTACGCATCAAAGAAGAGGAAATTTTCAAGATTTCTTTCTGAACTAGGTATGGGAATTATGAGTTTGTTGTGGATCCTTTTGGTTTGACTTAATGTTCCAACTACTCTCATGTGTTTCATGAATAGTGTGTTGTGTCCTTATCTGGACAAGTTTGTGATAATATTCCTTGATGACAAATTGATATATTTTAAGAATGAGGAAGTGCATGGAGAACACTTAGTAGCAGTATTGAGATTAATAAAATAGCATCAGTTGTATGCCAATATTATTAAATGTAGTTCCTTTCGCATCGAGGTACATTACTTGGGACATGTTGTTTCCAAGTAAGGCATGATAGTGGATCTCAAAAATATTAGAGTTATCATGGAATGGTCAACTCCTAGGAATGTGAATGAGGTCAGATCATTCATGGGGTTAGTGGGTTACTACAGGAGGTTCATCAAGAATTTCCCATGGATTGCCTATCCTTTTACATCCTTGTAGAGGAAAGGAAAGAAATTTGAATGGATAGAGGAATGTGCAACAAGTTTTGAGTAGTTGAAGAATTTGCTTATAAATGATCTAGTTCTAAAGATTGCTGATCCAGATAAAAAGTTCGTGGTGTGTACAAATGCTTGTAAGAGAGGAATTGGTGAAGTCTTGATGCAGGAGGGATAGGTAGTATGCTATGAGTTAAGGAAATTAAATGAGTATGAGCAAAATTATGTGACGCATGATCTTGAGTTGGAAACGATCATTCTTGCATTGAATAAGTGTAGGCATTATCTTCTTGGTAGGAGGTTTGTGTTGATGAGTGATCAAAGTGGGTTGAGATACTTGTTTGACCAACCTAATCTGAATGCCAGGCAAGCTAGGTGGTTAGCTACACTAAGTGAGTTTGACTTTGAGATCAGGTACATTAAGGGCAAGAAGAACAGGGTTGTAGATTCTCTTAGCATAAGAGTGCAGGTAAATCACATAGCAACTATGAGTTCATATGGGAAAAATTTGCAGGATCAGAGTTTACAGGTAGGACAACAGGATGATAGGTACCAACATCTTAGGAACATGTTACAACAATAGGGTATAGGTGATAAGGATGTGGATTATCACATAGCAGATGGTTTGGTGAGATTTAAGGACATGATCTATGTACCAGATAATTGTGAACTCAATAAGCTTATATTGATATAATTTCATGTTAAGCCATATTCAGGTCATCCGAGATATCATAAGACATTGACGAATGTGAAGAATTTATACTATTGGTCGAATATGAAGAAGGAGGTGACTGAGTTCGTCGCGAGGTTTTTATATTTTCAAAAGGTAAAAGTAGAGTGTAAGCATACATGTGGTTTATTACAACTGATTCTGATTCCAGAATGGAAATGGGAGGTCATTTCAATGGATTTCATTATAGGTTGGATGAGGGCATCTAGACAACATGACTCCATCATGGGTGTGGTTGATAGGTTGACCAAGGTAGCTCACTTCATTCTAGTGAAGTCTACTAATTCAGTTAGCGAGGTAGCTCAGGTCTTCATCAGGGAGATAGTGAGATTGCATGGTATTCCTAAAAAGATTGTATCTAACAAAGATGTCGAGTTCACTTCCAGGTTTTGGAAGGAGTTATTTGTAGGTTTGGGTACAGAGTTGGCCTTCAATACAACTTATCATCTGCAAACATATGGACAAACATAGAGGGTCAACAAGGTTATGAAGGATATGCTGAGGATGTATGTTATGCAACAATAGAGGAGGTGGGAGGAGTATCTTCCACTGGTAGGGTTTTCTTACAATAATGGGTATCAAGAGTCACTAAGGATGAGTCCATTTGAGGCACTTTATGGGAAGATTTGTAATACTCCTATCAACTAGAGTAATCCAGTGAATAGGGTGTTGAATGGACCGAACATGTTGTTAGAGATGGAATAGGAAATGTAGGTTATTAAGAAGAATCTAAAGACAACACAAGACAAGAAGAAGAGTTATGCAGATCAACACAGGGTGTTTAAGGATTTTTAGGTTGGGGAACATGTGTACTTGTACATCAAGCCCAAGAAGAGCTCCTTGAGGGTTGGGTCATGTGCTAAACTAACACCTCAATATTGTGGGTCTTCTAAGATCATTGAGAGGATTGGACCAGTGACCTACATACTTGCAATGTCGCCAAAAATGAATGTCCATGATGTTTTCCATGTTTCATTACTTAAAATATATGTGAAGGATGTCAATCATGTGATTGATTGGTTAGTATTGTAGGTAAAACAAGAAGGAGAATTCCAACTGAAACCTTAGTGCATATTATAGCAAAAACAACTCATGCTCCGGAACCAACAATTGAGTAAGTTAAAGTGCAGTGGAAGCACTTTGGGCCCGATGAAGCTACATGGGAGATGGAGATGAAAGATTATATGTGGGATATGTATCCTTCATTATTTTCTGGTTGAGGCAAAGGAGTTTTGGTTTATGTACATATTTATGTATGGTTGTTATTGTAAATATAATAATGAACTGTGTTATAAAGCTCCAATAAGAGGTATGGTTGTCATCTTGTCATCATGGTTTTTCGTTCTAGCAGGTTTATATTGTAAATACTACATTGAGCTTAGTTATAAAGCTCCATAGGTAGTATGTTTTGGTTTTTAGTGGTCTTGCTAGTCATAGGTGTCATAGAACACTGAGGAGGGTGTTCCCCTAAGGGGAACGGGTTTGTAACAACCACGGGTTAAAAGTTCATGTAATAAAGTTAATAAATGAAAACAAATAGGACCAAGGTCATGGGCATGTATTCCAAGCTAAATATTGGGCAGAACATCCTAGTGGGTGTCACTTTCTGTTTATTATGAATATGTAAATTGACAAAGGTGAAGAGGCATTAATTGGAATTTATTTATGAAAATAAAGGAGAATAGAAGAAAATTAAGATGAAAGGTCACAAGTTTGCATGAGAGGAAAATTGAAGGAAAAATAGAGGAAAATGAAGAAAATAGAGGCCTTAATGAAAAAAAGGCTTATGAGGACCAACTCACGGCTTTTGTTGGTTAACCTTTTGTGAATTCAATTTTTGAGCTCTCTCTATTCTCTCATACTATCACACACTTAGAGAATTCTTGGAGCACTCTAGCATTAGAGAAGGCAAGCAAAGGAAGGCAATGGAAGGACAAAGAAATAAAAAGACAAGCAAGGAAGGTTGGATCAAGCATCTTGAGCAAGAATACTTACAAGTAACAGGTTGCATGTCTGATTTCCTAGCTGGTTTGTGAATGCATGGTACATGCATTTGTGTATTTGGTTCTCTTATTGTTATTGGAATGGGTTTTTTCAGGTGTGACAGTGGTTTCAGACTTGCCTTGCCATTTTTTGATAGCCATGGTGTGATGGGATTATTTTGTGTGGTTGAGATTTGGATTGCCGGAAGGTTTCAGAACTAGGTGAGGTGGTCTCAGGAAATTTCCCAAGGGTTGGGGGTGGAGGTGGTTTAATCTTTGGGAAGCCCTTGACAGTTGGGTGGAGACAAGAAAATTCCTCAAGGTATAGGTGAAGAAACTCTGAGGCATCTAGGCTTGCTTTGGGCATTGTGATCTCTTGAACGGTTTTGGTAGGATCACTGTAAGCTAAGGGTGGAGGTGGTTTAATCTCTAGGAATCCCTGGTTGTTTATGTTTTGGTTTTCTTATGTGATCTCTTGATCGGTTTTGACGATATCAAAGGAGAATGAGGGTGGAGGTGGTTTAATCCTCGAGACTGATTGTTTATGTCTTGAGTCCCACATTCATGCCTGGAATATGGCACAAGGGTGATTGGTTAAAAGAAATATTTGGTTCAGCTCAATCTATGGTCGGCTGGTACATGGACGTCCCTAACTTGGTTGGATTTTGCATATGTTAATAAGAGATATTTTCCTATTATATTCTATGAGTACTTGTACTTAATATTATTTTGATTTAATGGCTATTTTACCATGTTTATCATTATGGTTATAAGCATGGTTCCATAATAGGTTCTAGCTATGGCTCTTGATATGTTTTGATTAGTTGATGAATGGTTAATGAAAAAATGAGCTAAAAAATGTTATTGTAGGTATAACAAGAGGGCACTAGACCTTCTTAGTGTTTCTCAGATAATTTTTAGACGCCTATGTTTAGATATGCATTCATGACCTTTAGATTACATGTTCGACATATGTTTGATGAAATGATTGTCATGGTTAGGTCTACTTAGGTAAAGTCCTTGATCAAGTTTTGTATGAATGGTTTTATCTTGATGTTATTTATCATTCTAGAAAGTGTCATTGAGTTTTGGGCCGTGGTCTAGAGGCTAGCCTGAAATGGTGGCTCAGAATCTGGGAGGACACCCTTTGAACTAGAAGTTTTCGGCCATAACTGCACCCTTACCGGCTTATTCATGCGGTTGGAGGCCTTGTCATGCATCCGGTTGTTGGCCAGGTCACTAAACAAATAATATAGCTCATGGTTTGGGCACTTGGAGTGGTTTCTTAGGTCCTAGGTGTCCTGTAGCTCCCGAGGAAGGTAAGTGAAGTTCCATTTTGTCGCCTCCACTTCCTTAATTGTACTTAGGAGGTTGGGTCATGCCACAATAGCCCTCAACTCATGTTTTACCTAATAGGCCAATTAAAGTGGGTAAAAGTGGGAGGGGTGGGTTACAAATTGGTATCAGAGCTCCCATGTTCAAGTACTTGGACAAGATGGGCAGAATGTGTTTTCCATGTATGCATGTTAGTTGTATATGTATTCATTATGCATGCATCATGATGGTAATTGTTGCAGTATTGTTGTCATGAAGTTGATGATGCTGATGTTGAGATCACTGATATGTTTATTTCATTATATATACATATGTTGTGCTAATCCAGATTTATTTTACAGATGAGATAGCCTCCCCTAAACTTCATTGAGGTATGTTGATTATGTTTATATTTGGTTTATCTGACATGGTATGTTTGTAGTAAAAAGAGGATCAAAGATGAATAGAAAAATGGTGGATTACAGTTCATGAGACCCTCCTTATAGATCATATGAGCATCATAGAGATGAGTACTCTCTTGGCCTAATATACACCTTGAGAATTCAAAAGGAAGAAGCCAAAAGCTGTAAGGTGGATAATGAAATAATCATTCAGTCATGGGAAAGACTTGCAAGGGCACAGGAAAAGCAAGCAGAGGTCAATGTAGTTATCCTTCAGAGTTTTCTAGACTTGCAATGACATGGATAACCATGGATCAATTATGGAAAACAGGACAAGACTAATGGGGCATATGGTAGCAGGTGTCATGGTGGGCATAGGTCAGACATGGATGACATAGCTAGAGATGGCAGGGTCTTGGATACACCTGATAGGAGAGGTGGTGGATAGATGTTCTAATCTAGTTTTGGTTCAGACAGGTATCACGGTCATGATTGTTATCCTCATTATAGGAGGAGTGAGAGGGGATACTTACCGGATGAATTCATGAAATCCAATCCACCTACATTTGATGGAGATTTGAAGAAGCTTGAAGATGTAGAGGCATCGTTTCTTGGAATGAAGGCATTCTTTGACCTGCATGACTATACAAAGAATATGAAGGCCATGATAGCTATTTGCAGTCTCAAAGGGAAAGAAAACATCTGGTGGGAACATTGAAGCATGTCGGATACATCGGGACAGGGGGGTTGAATTGGCATGAATTCAAGAGACCCTTCAGGAAGAAATACTTGTCATAGAGGTACTATGAGGGAAAAACGAAATAGTTATATGAGATGAAGATGGGATCCATGACAGATGAGGAGTGCACGACTAAGTTCTTGGAGTAGTTGAGGTATGTTCCTTACCTAAAGCATGAGAAGACAAAAGTTTAGATATTTATGAGTGTTCTGCTGTTGGAATTCAAGGATTAGATTGAGTATGATGAACCTCGGTAATTGGATAAAGTCATTGGCAAGTTGAAGCATTGTAGTGAGAAATCAAAGCATAAGACCAAGTCTAAGCAGGGTTGGAAAGGGAATGATATGAATAAAGGAAAGTGGACACTGAAGCAAGCAATACCTTAGGATGCAGGTGAGAAGGAAAAATTTTCTCCTAACAAGAAGTTTAATGCAGTCGAGAAGGGACATGGACCTTAGCCTGGAGATAAGTATAATAGAGGTGATGGTAGGGCATAGTTGCTATGTTGTATATGTGGAAAGGATCATCACACGAAGTATTGTTCGTATCTGGGTAGCGAACCTTATATCTACAGTGCTTAGAAGGTGTAGACAGTTGGAAATTTTGGACATATTCCTTAGATCTATGAAACATTTGATAACAAGCGAGCATATCACCAATCATCCATCATTGAGATGGAAGGTAAGCTCTATGATTGAGTTTTTTCTACTTTGTTTGACTCTGGATCTAATTATAGTTATGTTAACCCTAACCTGGTGGATAAGTGTGGTTTGAGAAAAGAAGTGTATGAAGAGTCTTGGTTGGTGCAGTTGGCTACATTTATTAAGAAAATATTTCATCATTGGGAAAGAGATTGTGCATTTGAGCTGAATGGTATGCCTATATCCACTCAGCTGATTGTACTTCCATTGGTATCATACATTATGCTTTTGGGTATGGATTGGTTGTACCTTCATAAGATTAAGGGGGATTGTTATGCGAAGGCTATTGAGTTCTTGGATGATGATGGAAAGAAGAGAATCTTTTAGGGTAAGAAGAATCCTACATCGGTGAGAATGGTTACAACTATTCATGAAAAGCGTAGTTGCAAGAAAGAGTGTGTATTGTTTGCAGTGCATGTTTCTAGTGATAAAGATAAGCATGTTGAGAATGCGGAAGTCTTGAAGAGGCATCCAGTTTTGTAGCAGTTTCAGGATTTGTTTCTAATAGAGATTTTAGAGTTTCCTCCTAATAGGGAAGTAGACTTTTCTATTGAGTTGGTAACTGAGGCAACACCAACATCAAAGTCACCTTATAGGATGAGCACTGAAAAGCTAGTGGAATTGAAGTTGCAGTTGAAGGAAATGCTTGACAAAAGATACATTAGGCCAAGTGTATTACCTTGGGGTGCACAACTGTTGTTTGTGAAGAAGAAGGATGGTACTCTTAGATTGTGCATTTATTACAAGAAACTGAAAAAGGTAACCATCAAGAATAGGTACCCATTACCGAGGATCAATGATTTGTTTGATCAGTTGAAGGGAGAAGTAGTGTTCACAAAGATTGATTTGAGATCAAGATATCATCATGTACACATCAAATAAGAGGACATTTACAAGACTGCTTTCTAGACCAAGTATGGGAATTATGAGTTTGTTGTGATTCCTTTTGGTTTGATTAATTCTCTAACTACTTTAATGTGTTTGATGAATAGTGTGTTGCATCCTTATCTGGAAAAGTTCGTGATAGTATTCAATGATGATATGTTGATATAATCTAAGAATGAGGAAGAGCATGCAAAAAACCTAGAAACATTTTGATGGTGTTGGACCCACCAGGATGTAAGGGGATCTCCCTGGTAAGAAGTCCCAATTAGACCTCAGATCGTTTGGTGTAGGAGTCCCAACAGTGGGTCGTAAGGTAATGCCTTGACCGCGATTTTTCACAGAGGCAAGTAAGATGTCTCTGTTGGTAGCAAGGGTGTGACAGCTACAGTAAGTCAAGGAAGGTGCATGAGAGGTTCTAATACACTGAGGGTGAGGTGAGTGTGCCCCTTGGAAACCTATAATAGTACAAAACTTGGAAGGGAACACACGAGCGAAGATGCATCACAAGTTGGAAAGCAAGTTAGTGAGAAATCCAAAGTGATGGTTAAACCAGCAACACATTTCAGAAATATTCATACATACATATACAAAATAGTCCATACATTCATGCGTAAGCAAACAAATACATATATGATTTAGAGTAAACCAGATAGCATAGAATAGAATACAACATATGCATGAAATGTGCCGGCTCTGTTATAATAAGAAGTGTAAGTTCCAATCATACAATACATCCATGTCTAAATACTAGTTCTGACAACGGAACGTTACAACTACAACCACTTTCTCCTCCAAAGAGATATACTAGCTCTGTGTAGTGGAGAAGCCAAGGGTTGTTACAATACTGTCCAATCTCTCTCCAAGATAGTCTTATCGGAAACTTTTCTGACCAAAAGCCTTTACAATGAGTTATGAGGTTCAATTTATAGCAAAGGGTGGGGTGACCCTTGACATTCCCCTTTGTGATAGTTCATCTACCCTCATGACTCTTCATCTATTCTATGGCTATTACATCCAACTATCGACACTTGAACTTCCACTTGACAAGATGTTACATTACAATGCACATGTGCACATGTGAGACAAAATGGCTTGAGAAAGCCATGCAAGACATCACTGAAACTCGGTCCATTGTGGTGAGACCAACTCTTTGACATGCTTGTGATGGTGAAGGTGGTGAGATGATGCCAAGATTGGTCACCTGTGATGGTGTGCATGTGCTCCATGGTGACATATTGCTAAAGTGAACTCTTGCCTCCGTTGCATCTGGGTGCATTGGTACGGCTCCTCCATCCAAATCATTTGTTAGCATGCACATGGTCTTCTTGGGTGTGGCAAAAATTGCAACACATTGATGCATAGTGTCCGTGATGATCTTCTAGTGTGTGCTGGTGGTCATGCGCATCAACTATTAACTGCATGTTCAGCTCCAGTCAGACTTTCTTCTTGTCTTTGCCTCGGTGAGTGTGCTAAATGGGTGGGATTGCATGAATGCGCATAATGACATGCATGCTGTTGAATTACCTTGCATGCGATCAACACCACTTCTCACCATGTCTGCTCCATGCCAGCTGCTGGGATGGATCTATAACTTGTACAGGTGCAGTTTCATCAGTGAGTGCATGTTGCGCCCCCTGCTGTACCTGTTCCTGTTGCAAATCATTCTCTCGTCTATGCAGCTCTTGTTCTTTCTTGAGTTGCTGCTTCAACACATGCAATTCCTTCTTTGTTCTGTTCTCTGCCTTTGCGTGATCTTCATGTCACGCCGTCACCTCATAGCCTGAGTCTCCAAAGTTGCTTTCATCCCAAGTGGATATGCTTGAGCTTGCAACTTTGTTCCACATCTATGTTGTCAACAACCTTCCTCTTGCGTTCGTTGCATCTGGTATGCTGCCTTCAGTTGCTATTCATAGTGCTGCTTGTTGTGATGCTATTTCCATTCATCTTGATATCCTTGTCCATGAAAAACTTGGTGTCTTCATAGATAGGCAAGTTCATAGGCACTTGATTGACTGCATCCCCAAGTGTGCTTTGAACGGTGTCTTCGACCTTTCTCTCCTGGAAACCATTGTATCTGTGCTATTGGGAGGCATGCGAACACCTGCGATACTTGAAGACATAGAAACACTCATGGCAAGCAATCTGTTAGTTGAAAACCAAAATGAACTTGAGAACTAACTTGCAACATACTTGTGTGACTGATCATGAAGGTTGCACAATTTCCGTTGGGAGGTCAAGAGACTGACTGCCAAAACTGTGCAAGGCACAATCTAGGCTGTCAAGAGTCTGACTGATTGTTGGAATTGCACAATGCACAATCCAACCTGGCAAGCTGAGGACTGAAATTGCGCAATGCGCAATTTCAGTCAGCAGTGACACGTAACCAACAAAACGCATTGTGCAGTTTCTGGGGCCGACAGGACACTGCCTCCAAGAATTGTGCAATGCAAGCCTGGAGGTCAGTGCCTAGCTAGACTTGTGCAATTTCTGGAGGGAAAGCAGAGTCTTCGCTTTCGAATATGTGTAGTGCTAGTCAGGCAAGGCACGGTCTGAGCCAAAGCAGCCCAGTCCGGCCGGTGAGCGACTAAAAAAATGAGAAGTGTGAATGCATGATGAGATGAGTGCAAACGAGAGTGAATGATCATTCATGCAAATAGCAAGTGTAGGATTTGGAAAACAATTTTCACTAACATCTCAGTGCTTTTGCATGCATGAAACTGTTTTGCATGGACGGTTGCCACAATGACAACCATCCATGAAAATCAGTGTCACACATGCGACAACAGTGAGATGTTAATGAAAACTAAAACAGTGCTAGTACAATCTAGTATGTCTCAAAATGACAACAAGTGCTCACTAAAATCAAGTAGACAACATTCATATGAAGCGAAACACAAAAAGTGCTAGAAACGCAACGCGATACATGAAAAGTGGGCTTACCCCAAAACAACTGAGCTGAATGTGACGATGACTCCTAGATGCAATGTGGGATGTTAGAGATGAAAGATAAATGTGAGGAATGATATTTGTAGTGGTTGGTTGATGAGTTTCGATAAAATCGAGGTTGATACGTGCATGCCACAAATATAGGGAAAGAGACACTTGGTAGGAGGTTTCTAAAATGATCCTTGCATGTAACCTCCAACTACTAGAAATAGATCCCTGAAACAAGGGATGCCTTTGCATGCTACCTTGGGAGGAGCAACCCATGCATGCAAATCATTTTTTCTCGGTCTCGGAGGGAACCGATCAACTCAATTGCACATGCAACAGTCTGCTCAGCTGGGAGGAAAACATGTGAATTTTTGGGAGGGAGTTGGGCTAGCTTCCCAAAGGGATTGCACAATTTCTAGGTAGAGCAGTTGACTTCTGCCCATGATTGTGCAATTTCTAGGTTGAGCAGTCCTGCTGGGAGGAATTGTAAAATTTTTCCAATGAATAGTGACAGGCAAATTTTCCCAATTCTGGAGCCCAGCAGGTTTCCAGACAGAATTGCACAATTTCTAGAGGGAAGGCTGGTTCCCCTCTAGAATTGCGCAATTTCTTGAGGGAGCTACTCAGTCTTCAGCGGGACCAAGTCTGGTGAAACAACCTGTGAGGGGGATGCAACAAGATTTGATGGATAGGCTATCATTCTGCAAGAAAATCACTGAAGCTTGTGTACTTGACAAGACAAGACATGTTGCTGTGAAAGGTTGGTAGGGAGGATCCAAAACGAAGCTAAGGCAAAATTTTGGAGGGTGGTTGTAGCCGCTACAACACAACAATAATGAGATTTCTAAAAGAGCATCAGTTGTATGCCAAGCTTAGTAAATGCAATTTCTTTTAGATAGAGGTACATTACTTGGGACATGCTGTTTCCAAGGAAGGCATAACAATGGATCCATAAAATATTCAAGCTATCATGGAATGGGCATCTCCTAGGAATGTGGATGAGGTCAAATCAATCATGGGGTTAACATATTACTACAAGAGGTTCATCAGTAACTTCTCATGGATTTACTTTCCTATTACATCCTTGTAGAGGAAAGGAAATAAATTTGAATGGATAGAGGAATGCACAACAAGTTTTGAGCAGTTGAACCAGTTGATTACAAATGCTCCAGTTCTAAATATTGCAAATCCCAATAAAGAGTTTGTGTTATGTACAAATTCTTGCAAGAGAGGACTTGACAGAGTCTTGATGCAGGAGGGATAGGTAGTATGCTACGAGTCAAGGAAATTGAATGAGCACAAGGATAATTATGTGACACATGATATTGAGTTGGAAGCGATCATTAATTCATTGAATATGTGGAGGCACTATCTTCTTGGTAAGAGGTTTGTGTTGATGAGTGATCATAGTGGGTTGAGATGCTTGTTTGACCAACCTAATCTAAATTGTACGAAAAATAGGTGGCTATCTACGTAGAGTGATTTTGACTTCGAGATTAGGTACATTAAGGGTAAGGTGAACAAGGTTGCATATGCTCTTAGCAGAATAGTGTAGGTAAATCGCATAGCAACTATGAGTTCACATGGTACATATTTGTAGGATCAGATCTTGGGAATAGGAAAGCATGATGATAGGTACCAACAACTTAGGCACAAGTTATAGTAGTAGGGTAAAGGTGATCAGGATATGGATTATCATCTCACGATAGATGGTTGGGTGAGATTTAGGGATAAAATCTATGTACTAGACAGCAGTGAACTCAAGAAGCTTACCTTGAGGGAATTTCATGTTAATTCATATTCAGGTCATTTAGGATATAAGAGGACATCGAAAGCTGTGAAGAAGTTTTACTACTGGCCAAATATAAAGAAGGAAGTGGCTGAGTTTGTTGTAAGGTGTTTCGATTGTCAACAGGTAAACGCAAAGTGTAAGCATCCAGGTGGTTTATTGCAGCCGTTTTCGGTTCCAGAATGGAAATGGGAGTTCATTTACATGGATTTCATTATAGGTTTTTTGAGGACATCTAGAAAACATGATTCCATCATGGTTGTGGTTGATAGGTTGACCAAAGTACCTCACTTCATTCTAGTGAAGTCTACTAATTTAGCTAGCGAGGTAGCTCAGGTATTCATTAGGGAGATAGTGAGATTGCATGGTATTCCTAAATTTTTTGTATCCGACAGAGATACCAAGTTCACTTCCAGGTTTTGGAAGGAGTTATTTGCAGGTTTGGGTACAAAGTTGGCCTTCCGTACAACTTATCATCCACATACATATGGTCAAACAGAGAGGGTAAACAAGGTTATGGAGGATATACTAAGGATGTATGTTATGAATCAACAAGGGAGGTGGGAGGAGTATCTTCCATTGGTAGAGTTTGCTTTGCAATAATGAGTGTCATGAGTAACCGAGTAAATAGCAAGGCAAGGTTGAAACCACTATCAAACCAGGAAAAATCCATGCTATTGATAGTGAATGAACCAAATAAACAAATGCATGTATCATGCATTCACACATCAACTAAGAAATCACGCTTATAACCTGTTACCTACAAAATATTCCTGCTGAAGCTGCTTGATCCAACCTTCCTTGCTTGTCCTTGTTTTGATTTCTTTCCTTTCTCCAATGCTAAAGTGCTCTAAGAATGATGTATGTGTCAAGGGTATGAGAGAATAGAGATAGAGCTCCAAAACTGAATTGACAAAATCTAAACTAACAAAAGATGTGAACGGATCCTCAGAAACCCTTTTATCATTGATGCCTCTAATTTCTTCATTTTCCTTAATTTTTCCTTCAATTTCCCTCTCATGCAAGCTTGTGACCCTTCATCTCCCTTTTCTCCTATTTTCCTTTATTTTCATAAATAAAATACCAACTAATGCCTCTTTACCTTTTACAATGCTTTTGCCAATGCCTTTGCCAATTTCCTTAGCCATAATAAACCGAAGTGACACCCACTAGGATGTTTTTTCCCAACATTCAACTTGGAATATGTGTCCCATGACCTTGGTCTTATTTTTCCTTTATTAACCTATATTACATGAACTTTTAACCCATGGCTGTTACAAACCCCTCCTCCTTAGGGGAACGCCATTCTTGGTGTTCTCTGACACCTATGACTAGCAAAACTGCTGAAAACGAACACATATTTCCCATGGAGCTTTATAACATAGCTCGATGTAGTATTTACAATAAACAACTTTCTAAAAAGAAAAACCAACATGACAAACATGAAAACATGGCCATCATACAACTTATTGGATCTTTATAACATAACTCATTGCGATATTTACAATAAAAACCATACATAGATATGTACATATACCAAAAATCCTTTGCCTCAACCAACAAATAATGAAGGATACATAGCCCAAATCTGATCAACCATCTCCCATGTAGCTTCATTAGGCCCAAAGTGCTTCCACTGCACTTTAACTTGCTTGATTGCTCGATTCCAGAGCATTAGTTGTTTTCGCTGTAATATGAACTTAGGTTCCGATTGGAATTCTCCTTCTGGTTCCACCTGCAATAAATACTAGTCAATCACATGATCAACATCCTTCACATATATTTTAAGTAATGAAATATGGAAAAAATCATGGAATTTCACTATTAGAGGCATTGAAAGTTTGTAGGTCACTGGTCCAATCCTCTCAAGGATATCGAAAGGCTCACAATACCTAGGTTCCAACTTGGCACATGATCCAATCTTTAAGGAGCTCTTATGGGGATTGATGCACAAGTATACATGCTCTCCAACCTGAAACTCCTTAAATACCCTATGTTAATATGCATAAATCTTCTGTCTATCCTGTGATTCTTTTAGAGTCTTCTTGATAACCTACATTTCCTGTTCCATCTGTTCCAACATGTCTAGTACAGTATACACCTTATTCTTTGGGTCACTCTAGCTGATAGGAGTATTACAACTCTTCCCATAAAGTGCCTCAAACATACTAATCTTCAAGATTCCCTGATACCCATTGTTATACGCAAATTGTACTAGTGGAAGATACTCTTCCCACTTCTGCTGCTGATTCCATGATGTACATCCTGAACATGTCCTCAAGAATCCTATTAACCCTCTCCATCTTTCCACTGGTCTACAGATGATAAGCTATACTAAAAGCCAACTTTGTCCCCAAACCTACAAACAACTCCTTCCAAAACCTATAAGTGAACATGGTATCTCTGTCAATTATAATATTCTTAGGAACACCTTGCAACCTCACTATCTCCCTGATGAAGACATGAGCTACTTCACTATTTGAATTAGTAGAATTCACTAGAATGAAGTGAACTACCTTGGTCAACCTGTTAACCACAACCATGATGGTATCATGTTGTCTAGATGTTTTTGGAAAACCTATGATGAAATACATGGAAATGACCACCCATTTCCACTGTGGAATCATAATCTACTGCAATAAACCCCATAGATTCTTGCACTCCACTTTTATCTGTTAATAATCAAACATCTAGCTACAAACTTAGCCACCTCATTCTTTAGATTCGACCAACAACAGATTTTTTTCACAACTGTTAGAGTCTTCTGATATCTGGGGTGAATTGAGTATGGCTTGACATGAAATTCCCTCAAGATAAGATTCTTGAGCTAACTATTGTCTGACACATAGATCTTGTCCCTAAATCTCACAAAGAAATATGATGTGAGATGATAATCCACATATTTATCACCTGTACTCTTCCACTATAACCTGTGCTTAAGTTGCTGATACTTGTCATCTTGCCGTCCTGCCTGTAAGATCCAATCTTGTAAATCTGTCCCATATGAACTCATAGCTGCTATGTGATTTACCGGTTAATTTTTTAAAACAACACATATACTGAGATCTCGCTGTTCAAAAATTTAATTCAAATTTCAATTGAACCACATCAATAGTGATAGTGAAAGATTGCCTAAAACATACATGTGAAAAAAAACATAATACCATTCTATTCTAAGAAAATATACATATATAGGATAGTAGTACTCGATACACCATAGATTTGCTCATCATAGAAAAGCAAGTGGTTCAACTTTGATATTCAGAAAAACTTGATTACCGTAATGCAACTTAAGTCTCTTTTTTTACAAAAATTAAAAACATCGTCTTTATCTCAAGAGAGAATTTATAGTTTTCCAATAAAAGATAAAGATAGAAAGATCTAACAACTCTTCAACAACTCTTGAACAAAAGTAATAATAAGGGGAAAAATTGGATATCGTTACAACAAATTTCTATGCTTAGGAGGAAGACTGTCTAACAATTTGCTATTGTAGATTGAATATATCGATCAAATCGCCAAGTTTGGGTAGACAGTTCAGCTTGATCTGCACTTGACCTCTACAAATGACATTTCTCAAAGCTGGCAGCATCGGTATGGTGACATTTGAAATAAATCATAGTAGCAACCATTGAATGTAAGGCTTCACTAAGAACTTCTAGAGATGCTCAAGAGTAACTTTGGTCAACTGATCAACCATTTCAACGATTTTCCTGGACAAATGACATTTCTCAAAGCTGGCAGCATCAGTATGGTGACATTTGAAATAAATCATAGTAGCAACCATTGAATGTAAGGCTTCACTAAGAACTTCCAGAGATGCTCAAGAGTAACTTTGGTCAACTGATAAACCATTTCAGTGATTTTCCTTTGTCAACAATCTGATGTCAAGTAAAGTACTTTCGAGACAATGCTAAATAAGATTGGATTGTAGTATATTGTTGTTGATTGATTCAATGATGTTGATGGCAAGATATCAGGCCTCATATATAGCTACTTTGACATGTTTAATCTAGATTTCCCATTCTCTAAATTCAATAATTTTTTGAGCCTGTTCAATTTTGGGTAGATTAGCAGATCTATCCTCTTCACTATCTTGGAAAGTTAGTAAGCCTGAGAGATTATCATCCATCTCTTCAAAATAATTCTTCTTTATGATAACTAATCAACAAGAGAATCAATAATTTTACATTGGTCTTGAATTATTTCCAATTTATGGCAAAATATTGTTTGTTGTTGTGCAAGAAGGGCATTTAACTCTTTGGCCTCCCTCTTGAACTCTGTTAATTCAAGATCGAGATACATTTGTTCAATCATTTTTTGCATTTCTTGAATTTTTTCATCTCTTTCTTGTACATATGTATCATACTGGACCTTGAGGGATTCAAAATTTTATTAAATTTCTATTACCTATGACTTCCAATGTTCAATTATCTTCTTTTCAAATTCAAGGTTTTGCTCCAATATGGCAATTTTCTCCTCTTTCTCCTTTAGCAAATGTTGTACTTCTGTAGCTTTATCAATTGTGGCAAAGGCATAGGCACTAGTAAACTGAGTGAGTCTGCCCAATTCCTCTATTGGCTTTGCTATAGAGCCTTTCCATAAAAATTCAAAGGGGGATACATTACCAGATACTAATGCTTATGATTGATTAATTTTTTTTTCTCTTGTTTCTTCCTCTTTTCACTACAACCTTGTACTAAGGATTGTAGAAAATATCTAATGGAGGAATCTCCTCAATATTTAAAAACATTTCGTAGGAAGGAAATGCAGGGATAACCTCAACATGCTTTTTAGCAATGGATTTTCCATTAATCTTATTTTCTTTGAAACTTCGTTCAGGATCCTTTGGAGTGTCTTGAACATTCATTTTCTGTGAAATTTTAGTAGTTTGAGGCTCATTGTTTTTGGAGTTTAGAGTTTGGCTAATTTCCAAATCACATCCAAATTAGGATCAGTCACAAACTCTTTTTCTTGAGAAGAAGACGAAGCCACTACTCCTCTAGGTTGGAGAGGATCAAATAATTGTGAAGAACCAATAAACTGAACATCATCACTTACAATTTTCACCTGAGGTACCTGCAATAAATCCATAGGAAGACTAGCTATCCTAGAGGCTCTATATTTTTCAAATTGGGTCTTTCCCTTAGGGGTCAATTTCTCCTCTATTCTTTTTAAAACCAGTGAATAAGAAGAAGATTGCTCAAATAAATCATCTAAAATTTGGTATTAGTGTATATAATTAACCATTAGTTTATTTCATTTATGTAATTATTTCCATAAAAGGAAATAATAAATAAGAATAATTGTTTTATACTAACAACCTAAGGTTATTATTTTAATAAATAAGTAATTTACTTTTAAATACTTTTCACTTATTTATTTGGGCCTATTTTTACTTATTTCCATGAATATAATTAATAATATTATTAAAAAGAATAATAATAATATTAATAATAATTTTTAAATAATAATAAT
>APFE030957845.1:112968-165572 GCA_000404065.3 Pinus taeda
ATATTAAAATAATAATATTAATTTTTTTTTTTGACCTGGGTCCTATAGTCGAATTTAGCTGTTGGAGTCTCTGCTCAGACTATTTAACATGTGTAGCTGGATCTGTTTCTTCAACTTGTCCTGACGATGAACCACACTAGTTGGTTCGAAACGCATCAACAAATGTTTGTCTACATGTGATTTACGCCGAAGTTATTCTTTCAACATGCATGCATTGTCTGATATTTTGTGAAGCTCTAAAATTATTAACCACAGAACTGAGGTCATACTGTCTATTGGGTACAGTAGGAAGAATAAAGACTTGAATAGCTTAAATTTCCTTCTCTACATGCTTATAATTAGCTAAAGATAATATACCAAACTTAGTTGGGAAGGTAGGACACATATTTTTATTTGACTTAGAACTTTAGAAATACCATGTCCAACAATTTGATAGGCTATTTCTCTACTAAAAAATTTATCTGGAATTTATAATGGAAAAACATGAGGGTTTTCTAAGCTTCCATAAACTATGATATATGTAAAATATTCCTCACTGAACCAATTTCCAACTCACCAAATATCAACTTCAACCTGAGGGGACATCCAAGGCTCTTTCGTAAAAAAAATAACTTAATAAATTGGTAACATATTTTTGTGGCAGATTCGATAGAAATGCCGCCGATACTTTGACTCCCATAAGATATCATGATAATCATAGATGGTAATTGGATCTTGGAAAGTCCACTTGCATCCCATAGAAGAAAAGTCCATTAAAAAACACAAATCATCCATAATGTAGGCAGGCATATAGAAAGGAGGTATTTTGTTTTCAAAGATACTACGTCCACTCCTAAAGGTGAAAATGTGAGTAGCTAGATTATAAAAATGCATATTAGCCAAATCAAATATAAATCCCATTTGAGGTTCCATCTATAAGAGGTACCTAGTCATCGAGAAATTTCGACACATTAGGTAGCGCATGCAGCCTACACATCATAGGAATAATTTGGGAATAAGGGTTGGCAATAGCGTCAACAATGTACTTACCACTTTATGTTTACTTTAATATTTTCTCCATTGTTTAATTTTCTCCGATGGGTGACTGTGTTCCTTTAAAAATGCCTCAACATATTCCTTGTTGTATTTACATTGAGAATTAGGCAGATGGTACATGCTCTGTAAATCCTTTATTGTAAAGGACCCAATGAGTTTGCCCTTGATGGTATGAATTTGCCTGTCAGAAATAATCAAATTCTCCACAACCCATCAAACCATATCAGTATAAGGAAGAAGCCAAAACTTGATCACTATTATATGTATAAAATAATTAGTGGCATCGTTGAAAGTAGTTTCCAAAATCAGGATGCTATCATCAGTACTTACCATCCTCCGAGTAATTCTAGGCTTTACATCTTCAAAATACCTGTAAATTTCTTCCCAGGAAGAGTGCCCAACATACACTTTGCAATAATAAATACCTTTTTGTGAACAAATATTATGATATCAAGCCATGTGACATGTCACATCAGAGTATCATAGGTGTGATTTCAGAGGGTGCTTTAAAATAAAGTTATGATGTGCCGACCTTCCAGAATGGAAAGCTTCCAATCATATAACGATCATGAAAAGCATCTTGAAATATGAGCTCCAATGGATGGTATGAAAGGCTTATGGGGAGAATTATTATCCGAAGGTTACTTAATATAATACTCTAATAGAACATTGTCTAGAATCAAACATTTAATTAATAATCATATATCAAAGAGAATATATATCGTAACTTTAATTTGAAAGAGGTTCCGATGAAAGAGGCCTGATAAAGGTATCTCAAGGACTTTGAAGGATATTGGATGAGTCTGTTATCGAGGATGCAATTAAAATGAATTCCGATATTATAAGTTCCAATACGATTGCTTTAATATTAATTTTTTGGAGTTTGAATATTGGAAGAGTTACAATATTAATTTTACAATAAGTGCTCCGAAACAAAGTCTTTTATAACATTTAATAAAGGTATCGGGAATTAGACAATGGGGAGAAGAATTTTCGTAACATACATTAATAAAACCTTACAAAATGGGAAGGGTTGATAACAAATAGACTCAGATATTAAAGAGAAAATTGGGAGTAGGCCCATTAGATCTTTGATATTTCGTAATTTTATAAAATAAAACTCCGATATGAAGAGCTATGTAAAGGGAAAGACTTTAAGTTTTGACAAAGGTATTGTTTTGAAAGCACTTATGATTAATTCCTTTTACACCCTTTATTAATAAAACAAAGTATTTTATCTAAAGAAACTAAGTATAAAAGAAAAAGGGTCCCCATTATTTATTAGGAACTAATTAAAAATGGGGTTGTTGTTTTGCTACAACAATTGGCGATACAATGGGTGAAACAATTATCTCTATTAAATAAAGTAAAGTTTAAAATATAAAGGAATAATAAAAATTGAAAAGATTATAATGCCTCAATTCAAATTTTTATTAAAATTTCTTTGAATAAAAAAAAAGTCATTACTTGTAAACTTCATAACCTGTTACTTATGAAAGACTCTATTTGTCTATGACTGTCATTTTGTAATATCAGTTGTAATGATGAAATAAAGAACTAATTAAAGTTTAGCATTAAGATAGACTTGTTTGTCACTCGTACTGCCACTGCTGCCAACAGGCATCTATAGCCTCGACAAGGTTACCATTTAACTAAGAAATAATAGTATCCCATACATTAGAAAAGTTTTTAGAGGCTTTTAGTTCAGACTTGCTTAAATTTTGAGGCTTTTGCTTGAAATCCATTGACCTGGCTTGGTGACCAGATATTGACAATGACACTCACAGTTATTAATGATATTGAACAAGCCGACTCGTGATGAGACCTCTTGTCTTACTACTTTTGGACTATAAGCCATTATCTTGGCTTGGTAACCATATATGATAATGTTAATATCATTAGTTCCCCATGATCATGGTAAGCAGGCTCTTAATGAGACCCCTTATCCTTCAGGCTTAATATTTTTCAATTACACTCTAAAAATGATAAATTAGTGGATGTGGAGGTAGATATTATCCTTAAGAGTTGTGGATGACAACGAGAGTCAAAATATACTAAAACCTTTTATAGCCTTTATCTATTTTAATAATTGCTAAAAAGTATGACTAGTCATAAGACACAAATGTCTTTTTAACGATTCAAGCTACAAAATTTCAGTAAATGATGAAGAGAAGTAAGATATTATAATATTTATGAAAGACTGAACCTCAACATAATAATCAATTTCTTGGGAATTTTCCTTTTTACATATGAATTTCATGATAGTGATAAGAGTTTAAATAAAATAACCCAAGTACAGAGTCAAGAGAGTAACATACAAAAAAATATACTAGAGACACATCGATATTTACATATGATTATTTACATATTTACAACAAAGCATGAGTATTCAAGAAATGTATTTTTTCAAGATTAGCCCATTTATGGGAAGGGATTCCTTCCTACCTTGTAAGTCTTAAAGAATAAAAGTATATGAGCCAAGCTTCCCAACGATTTGAAATGGACCAAGCCAAAGTTTCTAAAACTTTTTATGTTTACCTTTTTCTTCATGGGCTTTATCCCATTTCAGAACCAGGTCACCAATTTCAAAAAATTTATTCCCTACTAAATTTTCATTAAATCATGACTTAATAATGTTTTGATGTTTGGAATGATTTTTCTTTTCCTTTTCTCTCCATTCTTCTAGTTTCAGTGCTTTAGATAATCTTAATTAGAAAGAGGAGAATTGTTGTTCTTCAATTGATTGCAATAGGGCTAATGCAGGTAAAGCTACATTAGGAGGCAACACTGCTTCTTTTCCATATACTGGATAATAAGGTGAAGTTCCTAAAGAAGCTTTGTGAGTAATTATGTCTGCCCATAAAGCAAAAATTAAAGCTTTATGCTAATTCTTTTAATTTTTATCTATGGTTCATTTTATGATTCTTAAAAGATTTTTGTTAGTGGATTCTGCCAAACCATTTCCCCGAGGATAATAATTTGGATAATACTTAACTTTAAAACCCCTTTTTAATGCAAATTCAATAATTAGATTTCTAGATTAGTATGAAGTGTTATAAAAGGTGAGAGAAATAGGAAGGCCAAACTTGGTAATTATATGTTGATGAATAAAATCAATAACAATTTTAGAATTGACCACCTTTAAGAGCACTGCCTCCAACCATTTGGTGAAATAATTAGTAGCAGTGAGAATATATTTGTGCTACTAAGAAGAATGTGGAACAATCTCACCTATAATATCTAACCCCCACTATTCGAAGGGTTTCTCAATATTAATTGGTTGTAAAGGAAATGATGCTTTCTCCTCTTTTACTCAAGCAGTCTAGAAAAATTTTCATTTCTCATATAAGCGTGAGTATCCTTGAACAAGGTGGGCCAATAATATACAACATGGAGGATTTTGTGGGCAGTAGTATCTCCACTATAATGTCCACCATCTGGTCCATCATGTAACTCCTGCAACACCTTTTTAGCTTCAGGATCTTCTAAGCATCTAAGAAAAACATAACCATAATTTTCCCTGAAGAAAACATTATTAATGAGTTGATATTGATTGGATTTTAATCTCGACGCTCTTTTCTTTTTGAAATCCAATTCAACAGGTGCATAGCCATTTTTTAAATAGAAAATAAAATCAACATATTGAGATTGATTATCAACAGGACATACCTATGAAACTTGAATGTTTTTACTTGAATCAACTTTCGATGTATTATTAGATGCACCGATCACCAACTTGCAAAAATATTGACCTTTAATAATCTAAGCTTGTTTTGTTTTCAAGGTCATATTTGTAAAGATGTAACCTAGTTAGCTCTCTTTTCTCCTAATTCCTTTTGTACAAGTAATTTCCTTACCGATGGGAAAGGTACAATCACTTTTGTGCATGATTTTAAGAGAAAAGGTCTGAAATGTTTGATTGATTTATAGATTGTGAAAGCCTATTTTTCAACATCCAAATAATTTAATTCCGCTCCTTGTAAAGTAGAACTGTAAAAGGAAATAGGAGCTTCAAATTGTTCTTGATTATGTTGAGTTAAGGCTGCTGCATAAGAATGACCGGAGGAAAAAGTGTTAAGAACAAATTCCCTAGAATAATCGGGAGAAATAATGAAGGAGCATCTATAATGGCTTGTTTAATTGATTCAAAATATGTTCTTCCAACTTGTCCCCACTTTTGTAGATTTCTTTCTTTCTAATCATATTCTGTAAAGGAATGACAATCTGTGAAAAATCAGGAACAAAGCATTTAACAAAATTTATTTGTCTAAGGAAAGACTGCATAGATTTCTTGTTATGGGGAAAGGGAATTTCTGATATAGCCTCGACTCTCTCTGTGTCTATACTAATTCCTTCCTTTGAAACAATAAATCCTAGAAGTTTTCCTTCACTAAGAGAAAATAAATATTTTTTAGGATTTAAATAAATACCAAATCTCCTATATCTTTCAAAGATTTTATTTAAGTCATTTAGATGATTAATACTTTTCTTTGAATATATTGTAATGTCATCTAAATAAACAACAAGTAATTTGTTAATCAAAACTTTGAAGGAAATATCCACAACTCTTTGAAATGTAGCTCCAACATTAATTAAACCAAAAGGAATTTTTTGATAAGCATAGGGTCCCCATTTGGTTCGCCATTTGGTTCTAAATGTCGTCTTTAATCTATTTGAATGGTGAACAAGGATCTGGTTATAGCCTGAAAAACCATATAAGAATGACACAAGTTCAGAACCTGCAATAAATTGTAATCTTTGTTCCATCAAAGGAAAAGAAAAGTTGTCCTTTTCAGATGCTCTATTCAAATTCCTAAAATAAATACAAATTCTAATTTCGTCATTCTTCTTTCTGATAGGGATGAGGTTTTCCACCCACTTGGAATGTCTAACCGGAAAAATGATTTTAGCTTTAAGTAAATTTTTAAGCACTATATTTATTTATGTTTTAAAATTTGGGTGAATTTTTCTAAGTTTTGTCGAACTGGATTTACATCGGGCAACATGGTTATGGTATGTCAGATGATAGAGGTATCATATCTCTTCAAATCATCATAAATCCAAGCCAAAATATCTTTATATATCCTTAGTAATTGTATGAAGGCAAGCCTTTCTTCAGGGGAGAGTCCAAGTCCTAAATTAATATTTTGAGGTTTTTCCTCGGACCCTAAATTAACAAGTTCAAACCCTAAATTACTACTATGGAGTTTACAGTTGGCGGGTTTCTTAAACCAATCCTTCAGATCATATAAATATTATATCTTTACTACAAGTTTTGGTAAAATGTTTTCATTGGAATATTTATTGAGCCGTTTATCATGTTCATTTTCATCAATGATCTGATCTGCATAAGAACCTTTAGAAGTCAAGAAATTTAGAATATCATTATCATCATTAAACACTCACCAATTCGTAACATGGTCAAGAATATAAGGGTGAAAAATAAATTATATTGAAAATCTATTAGGACTGAAATCCTTAGGAGGTATGAGTTTTGAAGCAAAACTAGCTAAAAGATCTACACTAACATTTTGAATTCTAGGAATTGGAGTTATATTGAATGCCATGAAATGTGTAGTCAAATATTGGACCAAAAATTGATAATGCTTAAGGTGATTAGAAACACAGTGAATTGTATTCCTTACCTATTTAAAAATTATTTCCTGAATCACCAAAAACTTGAACATATTTGACATCAAGGCTAATAGATTTCTGCAAACCTTGAACCAACACTTCAAATTCAGCTATGTTATTAGTGCATTCAAACTCTAACCTGCAGGAAAGCATGGTTTTCTCTCCATTTGGATTAATTAGAATACAACCAGCCCCTGAACCATCATCGGACTTTGATCCATCAAAATAAAGTGTCCAAAATAAATCATCAAGATTATTTATAAATCTTTCTTCAATATTAATACACCTTGATGAATCTGTTTGTGAAGTTTTTCCTATTTGGGATGACATAGAATCACCAGGAAAAGGAGAATTTTGGGCAGGAAAACTACCAAAAAAGGATTTTGAAGATTAATTTCCTAGAATGTTATTGGTAAGAGCTATAGGTTCATTCTCCTCATCTAAATCAGTCACAGAATACCACATATGTTTCTCCCTTTCAACTTTGATTTGATTTGGTTTACCATTGTAATGGAGCCAAAGGAGTGACCAATCTATTGCAAAATAACCTTGTAACTTTTCAGATGAATCCCTGCTTAATATGAGACCATAAGATTCAAGGATGTCAACTAACAATATATCAATGATTTGAAATACTTTTGAATTAGAAGATAATCTAATTAATACACCATTAATTTCTCCTAAAAATTTGACTTTTGTTCTGTATAACTAAACAATTTGCACGGCATATTTTTGAGGTGTTACATTCATTTAAGGCACATCGAATAAGGCATGATATTAAAAGAAGCACATGAATCTACTAGACAATTGTGAACATTTTTGTTAAAAATTTCAAAAGTCAAAAGAAAAGGATGAGTATGAGAGTTAGATCTTTCTCCAATTAATATTGCATTAAAAGAATCCAATTTATTTGAGGGGACATGAGGTGGTTTATATTTCCCTTTTGATACTTTATACGAAACAACAGTTGAGGGTTATGGGGATGCAAGTATAATATTTAACTCATCTAGTAATAAATTCTATTGTTATTTCAATTTACTAACCTCATACATAGAAATAATTTCTTTTGTCTATTTAATATCCTCTACTATGTTATATTCAATGCTATCAGAAACTATTAAAGTCTTTGATGAAGAAGAAGGAGAAGGTGATTTAGATGTACTCGGAGTAGGATCAACGGAATGATTATAACTTTTCTTAGATGTACCTTTCTCCTTGACAATGTTATTAGAGTTCTTCTGAGTTTTACTTGTTGGTGTAGTATTTGTGTGTCCTTTACTCCAGGTACTAACTGGAAGAGCTTCTTCTCCCATTTCATTCTCCGAAGAAATAAGAATATAATCCCACGAGCGATGAGATTATACTATTTTTCTTCTTCTATTTCTTCCAAAGATGTAGTTTCTTAATCTTCCTCATCTTCACCATCAGAATCTGGATTTGAAATTTGAGCGAGTGGTTGAGGAGGTCGATTCTTCTTAAATGGTCTATAAGATCTCTTTGAAGATTCAAAAACCTACTTCTTAAGCTCTACCATCTCGTTAGAAATAGTTTGCAGGACCTTCTTCAGACCTTCCACATCAAAAGGATCTTTGGAAGCTATCTTCTTAATAGGTTCTTCTTTGAAAGTTACCTTTTTTTCTTGTTTTATTTCTTCTATGACATATTTATTTTCAGGGGAAAGTAGTATTTTTTTATAGCCAAATCTTATTTCATATTATCAACAAGTGTGGTTTTCTGAGCTTTGTCTACGAACATCGCAATATTTGAAGGTAAGGCACTGATGTACCATTCAATTTGGACATCAACTCCTGGTCTAGAAACAATTGGGATTTTATTCAATAATTTATTAAACCTTGAATTAAAATCATTGATTTTCTCATTTGGGGTGGCTTTCAGATTTTATAAATCATTAATCAAGGTAGCAATGGTTCTGTCATCACCAAATTTCTTAAGAAACAACTCGAATGTTTATGGTGTAGATATCTTAGTTGGAGTGAGAGGATCTGTGAGGATACCACGTGCTAATTCAAAGCATATAGAATTAGGGAATGCATGACTTCTTACTTGTATGTTCATATGGTTGGTGATTTTCTCTTGTATCAGTTAGCCATTTCTCTTTGTTGTTTGGTACCTAGGAGAAGAAGGTTTCCTTGATGTACTTCTGAAGTCTTTCTGCCTTGATATCCTTTGATTATAACCATTTCTTCTTGCATCCTTGACATCATCTACATTTCTTCTTAGAATGGGACTTCCTTCATTGTTGCCTTGACTCTTATCCTTGCCTTTGCTGGAATTGGGAGCATTAATATTTCTTTCTGGCTTCCTCGCATACTTTTTTTTTGAAGCATTGTCATTCTTTCTTGAGGATTCTCCTTCATATCCAAGACCTAATTTATCAAATGGGGATCTTTGATGGTTGAGCATGTCATCCAAGGCTTGAGAGCTCTTCAAAAATTTGTCCATTCCTTCAACCTTTTTCCTGAGGGAGACAATCTCTTCTTCCAATATTTCACAATCATTATTCTTCTTAGCAAGTTGTTTCTCAAACTCTTCCTTGTTAGGTATTGCTTCATTTGCTTATATTTTAAGGGAGATGATATTTGGTTTCATTCTGAATATTTCTTCATTTTCCTTAGCTAGACTACTCTCCATTTGTTCCATGATCCTTGTAGCTTTACATGTTTCGACCTTGAGATTGTTGAGGTAGGATTTTAATTTGAATATTCTTCATCCTTTGCTTTTAGTTGGCATATCATGACATTTTTCTCCTTTTCTGCTTCATCAACCTATCCTTATATGATTACCAATGCTTCCATTGTCTGCTCAGTTCCTTATGCTTGTTTCCTTGCTTCTTCTAGTCGTGATCTAAGGGAGGAGACCTTTTCCTTGTATTGACCAATCTCTACTTCAAGTTTATTCAAGCTCTTGTTCCTTTGTTCAAGGTGGCTTGACAATTTATCTTACCGTTTCTTTGCTTTATCCAATTGATTTGTCATGGACAAGACTTCTTCATGATGATTTATTTTGCTTTGATGAAATTCCTTCTTAAGCTTGGAAAGCTCTTCATCCCTTTCTTGTACTTGAAGCTTGACAAGGTCAACTTTATTCCTTGTTTGGTCTTGGTCACCAGCTAGTGCTTTCTTCTTAAGTTCCTCATTTTCCTTTTTCAAACTGATAATCTCTTCCATGGAAACCATAAGTTTAGTGAGGGGATCTTCTTCAAAATATTTTTGTTTCTCTTCATCTTCTAGGTCTTCTTTAGCCTTGATGTCGTCATTCTCATTTGCAACTTCTATGATAGGTTCTGGATTTCATTCTTGGTTTCCATCATCTTCTTGACTAGTGGTCATGGTCAATGCTCCTTTTGAGTGAAGGTCATGAAGTTTGTCCCATATACCCTTTGCTGATGAACATTTTCCTAAATTTTTCTTTATAGAATCTGGTAGCCCATTCAATATTTCCTTCATTGATTTTTCATTGTACTCCTTGGATTCTCCATCCATCATGCTATCAACAATCACTAATTTCCAGATTTCAATGCCTTAAGTCTTTAAGAAATTCCTCATTCTTGTTTTCCATATATCAAAGTTTCCATTGAACCAATCTGCCTTTATAGATTGATTGATTTCAACTTCGATGGTTGAGGGAGCCACATCTTTAGGAGGATTGGAGACTTTCTTCACTGGCTTTGCCATTTTTGTTCTAATTGATCAACCTTCAAGCTTTTAGGCTTTGTGTGAAGGTATTGGCTCTTAAACCAATTGTTGGAAATACTGAGAGGGGGGGTGAATTAGTATTTATTTTCAATTGTTACTTTTACCAGTTAAATCAATTATATTTAGAACACAAAATGAAAAATAGGAATAAATAATTTTAGTAATATAATATTTACAATAAATCAGGTCCAATATATATAGGGCTTTAACTCGTTGCCAAGCACCGACTTGTTCTTTTGTGAGGCTCCAACCTCTAGGGTACCAACCCTATATTGTCAAGCCACCAACCTTGGATTTAGGAGCATCAACTCCAAGGATACCAATCCTTCCAAATTCTGAGGCACCAACCCCAAGGGATCTGACCCTATCTTATCAAGGCACCAACCTTGTTTGTTCGAGGGTCCAACCTTCAGGGCACCAACCCTCTCGGCTCCAACCCACTGCTATATTTTTTCTAGATATGTTTGATAGTAATTCTCTGCTCCCAAAATATTCTTCATTGAATTTTGGCAATCTACAGCTTCACTGCTATATTAATGACAATCTGTCTTCATATGAAGGAGTCTTCACAACTCTTCATATTTCCCAAACAAAATCTCCAAGTCACATCATGATGACTATCACACCATGGTCTTCAATAGTCTTTACACAACTGTCAATGTATCTTAAATGATCCGCACACACACACAACTCTCTGTTTCAAACCTCTGTTCTAATCGTCATGATAACTACTTCATGAGTAATTGCTTTAGAAGAGTGACTATCGCAGCTTCAGGTTGTGCATATAATTATAAACAATCCTCTCTTATGCAGTCTCTCTAACATATCGCGGGGTGTGATTCTATGGATTCATTATAAGTCTGAACTTTCAACGATTAAACCAATTAATAGAATGCTTTTACCTTCATCTCTTACTAGACCTTCAGCTTCCTCTGCGCTCACTCAACCTTCCACTTTATTTCTATTTTCCTTCATGTTCACGAGTTGTGAACTGTCGTTCTGTTCTATGATCGATGCAAACAACCAATGGTTAGAAATGATACGTCTTAACTTATATTTATATTGGTTTCACCAATGACTGGAAAGACACGTTTATTGGAAGGAGGCTGACTTGTTTATTAAAACATATTGAAGACTATTTCATCCATAGACTTGATTATTCACGGAAACCATATAAGAGAGGCTACACCCATAGGGAGGTCCCACATGCCACATCACTACCTCTATTACAATCACAACTTTCGGAGGTCCTACAATCAAAACTCTTAACATCACCGATGTAACATGGCGGATATTCATACTGCCGATGAAACATACATGATATAATATTAAACTGTCATCAATAGATCTGTTGGGTCCACAACTAATATCATAATCGGTGGTCATGTTCACAAGACTTATCGCAATCGACGGTCGGGTTCACAAGTCTTATCGCAATCAGCGGTCAGACAGTGACAACCCTTATGATTTTTGTAACTTCCCCGATACCTAGATGTGATATTACATAAAGGTATATCCTATGGGCCTATCAGGTCCACATATTATATCGCAATCAGCGTTTTGACATCCCTTTGAAACTTGCAATTACTACAGATGAGATATTTCATTAGGTTGAATTGTAATGGTCCTGCGGGTCCATAATATTATCACAATCGAAGGATTTAAGTGGAATTCCTTTGTGATACATAAATCCAATGCAGATGTAATATTCTTTAGGGCATGTTGTAATGGGACCATCAGGTCTGTAACTCATATCGTAATCAAGGGTTTGAGAAGTGTTTACATAACTTAATATAATAGAACCGTTGATAAGATTTCTGCCGATATATTGTTGAAAGGGTTCCCATGATTTATTACTTCCTATGATATGGCTCTTACTCTTGGCATATGCGATAGATCTGCATTGTCTTGGATCATCACTCTTGTGATTTCTCTTTATTCCTATGACTTCCAATACATTGCTCCAATAGCTCTTTTTTCGATTAGCTCTTCTTTGATGGCTTCCGATGAACTCTTCCTACTCCTGTTTCTTCACAAATTTTCTCTACTTGGTTTCACATCATTATTTACTATCCAGAATATTGCCATATTAACATCAATGACAATCTAGATCAACAATTTCGAGACAGAGAGAGAGCGAAGCGACCTCACCTTCCAACCGGGTTTTCTCTTGAAAGGGTTTCCTAGAGAGCATATCTTGTGTCTTGTGTGTGTGTGTGATTATTTTGTCATTCTCTACTTTTCTTTATAATTTTCATTAACATGCATGCACTAATTACAATTAAATCCACAAATCCTAAAGTTTAATAAACTGTAATAGTGTATAATTTTCAGAGTTTTAATATAATATTATTAGCTCTGTTGTGACAAACTGTCCAGTGGAATATCCATGAAAATTTACAGATAATTTGGTATCAGAGTGGGTTTCTTTGGGTATTTTGTGGAGATTGCAGGGATCTAGATCGATGGGGTAGAAAATCATAAGACCCTAATCATGGGTGACAGATCTATAAACAAACCTCGCGATCCTATAGAGGTGAGGTTTTCGCAACTTGAACAACAACTCACAGATATAAATCGCAATGTAAATCTCCTCATGGTGGCCCTCAGCAATAAGTTGGGGATATTGGGAGAAGATGGGGGTTCAAATGTAGAGGAAAAATCAGAAAGGGGATATAGAGATCAGGAAGACACGGAGAACCAACTCAAGAAAGAACCTAGAAAAGATCAGCCTAGTTTGAGTATCATGAATCAATCCCTGTTCAAAATGGAAGCAAAAGTCGATATCAATCTGTACCATGACGACATTGACACTTTGAAGCTGAACCACCGGTTGCAGTAATTGGAAGTTTATTTCAACGTCGACCAGATCGAGGAAGGGAAAATGATCTCATTTGCACGACTGAAATTAGAGGGCCATCCATTAACTTGGTGGGAGAGCCACATGGAAACTTTTAGGTTGGAGGGAGAACCTCTAGTGATTAAGTAGAAGGATTTCAAAGCCATAATTAAGTCATAGTTTTATCCCATTGGGTACGTGGAGGACCAGTGGATCCGGTGGCATTATTTTAGGCAAAAGTTGGGCCAAAGAGTGCATGAGTACACTAGAGAATTCATAAATATGGCTATAATGTTAGGTATCTCCCCAAAGAACCCATATGTACTCTTCAAGTATTTAGGGGGTTTGCACTTCCATCTGCGTGAGAAAGTGATGTTGTTCAAGCCCAAATAGGTGGACAAAGCTTGTGTAAAGGCATAATACCTAGAGAACATAGGCCTGAAAAGAGCACAATCAAGTGGATCGAAATAGAAGGAGTAACATGAATCTTCTAAAGAGGGTAAGAAGAAGAGAAAAGGGGGAATATATAAAAAGATGACGACCACAACACACTAGTGCAAATATCCTAGCAACCACTACAACATTGATGGCCATACAGAGGAGAAGTGGTGGAAGTTGCATCCAAAGCTAAACTTGAAGAACAAGAAAAAATATAATAAGAAGAAGAATCTCATGGCCATTATTTAGAGTAACCAAGTTGAAAGAAACTCAGACGTGGATGAAAAAATTGTATGTACATCAATGCAAAAGGGGGTGAATTTGAGTAGCCTTCAACAAAATGAAGAGAAAGAAATGACCAAACTCTTCCATATAAAGATACAGGTCAAGAAGACAAAAATTGATGCTTTGTTTGACTCAAGGTCACACATGAATCTCATTGCAGCAAATCTGGTCAAGAAGTTGGGGCTAGAAGTTTGTAATCTTCCAAATCCATATCCACCAGGATGGGTAAATACAGATGCAAAGATGAAGGTAAAAAAACAATGCAAAATTAGATTTTCTATCAATGCCGATTTTGTTGATGAAGTAGATTTAGATGTGGTTCCCCTTGATGTATGTGGAGTTGTGTTTGGGAGTCCATACATGTACATGCATGATGCAATATTCATGATGAGAGCTAGCTTGTACTATCTCATCAAGAATCGAAAAATGTTCAACATCAATGCACACAAAAGAAAGTAAAAAATTTCATTGATAAGTGCCAACTAGGACGAGAAATTGATCAGTTCCAACAAGAAGTATGTTTTATTGTTTTTAAGAGAAAGTCAGTCCGAAGAGGAGTTAATTAGAGGAAATACATCCTTGGAGGGGTATACTAAGAAACATAAACACCAATTAGAGGAGTTGTTACAAGAATACAAATATGTGTTCCTATAACCTAAAGGGTTACCACCTGGGACAAAAGTGAAGCATGAGATCTAGCTATTTCGAGACTCCCCATTGTCAAATATTGGGTTGCACAAGAAATCTGTTATAGAAGTAAGTGAGGTGAAGAAACAATTACAGTAGCTATTGGAACATGGTGTCATTCGACCAAGTACATCATCATGTGGGTCACCCATCATCATTGTGCTAAAGAAGGATGGGACTTGGAAGATGTGTATAAATTACAGGGTGTTGAACAAAATCATGCTCAAGAATAGATACCCCCTACCTAGGATAGGTGATCTGCTAGATTAGTTGCAACAAGCAAAGTATTTCACCAAGTTGGAATTGAAGTCTAGATATCATTAGGTTCGAGTCAAAGAAGAAGATACATGGAAGGCTGCCTTAAAAACCAAGCAAGGTTTTTGTGAGTGGTTAGTTATGCCATTTGGCCTATGTAACGCACCAACTACGTTTATGATATTAATGAATGATATATTGCACCCTTTTATAAATTCATTTGTTATTGTCTATCTGGATGATATACTATTATACAGTGCTACCCTGGAGGAGCATATTTCACATTTGACGCAGGTGCTGGAAACATTGAAGAAGCACCAACTGCTAGTAAATCTCAAGAAATGTGAGTTTGCACAATAGTCTTTGGTGTATCTGGGGTATGTGATTGGTGGAGGATAATTTAAGATAGATCCTTCAAATATGAAGGCCATCATGAAATGGCCGATGCCTACTAATGTTTCTGAGTTCAAGAGTTTCATTGGGGAATCATAGTACTTAAGGAAATTCATAGCCTCATTTTCAATAGTAGAAACACCCCTCAACGCCATAACAACAAGTGGCAAGAGTTTCTAGTGGGGAAAAGGTCAACAGAAAGATTTCGAGGAGCTAAAGAAGAATATCAGTCAAGCACTAGTTCTGGCATTACCAAACTTGCAACAATCCTTTGAAGTAGAGACAAATGTGAGTGGGTATGCTATGGGAGTTGTCTTGATGCAAGGAGGAAGGCCCATATTCTACCATTCTGAAGTATTTCATGGGGCCATTATTGACTACCACCTACGAAAGGAGCTCTACACCATGGTGCAAGATGTGAAGAAGTGGAAGCACTATCTGATGGGAAAAGAGACAATAATCCACACATATCACCAGCCGTTATAGTGCTTGCAGGCCCAAGGTAAACTACAAGTGTATGGGGATTTTACAACAGTTTCATTTGGTGATCAAGTATAAGAAGGGAAACACAAACAAGTTGGCTGATATGATTTAAAGGCCACCCACATCAAATATTACATATTTGGGAACTCTTATGCGCATGGATCCATTCACCCATGATGCATACAAAGAGGCATATTCAGAAGATGATGACTTCAAGTAGGTGTATCAACAGTTGCAAATTCAGAGTCATGTGCATGATGATGACAACACCATTGATTACCATCTCTAGGATGGGTTACTCTATAGGATGGATAAGTTATGTGTTCCTAAAGGTGAGTGTTTGCAGCTAATTAGAGAGGCTCACACCTCCAAGGTTGCATGTAACTTTGGTGTAGGGAAGACTGTGGCTAACTTGCATAGGTATGTGTATTGGACCAATATGTAAGAGCAGGTTGCTAGGTTCATAAGAGGATGCATGATTTTTTGTACTAGCAAGCCTAGCAATATGAAACATGGTTTGCAACATCCCTTACTTGTACATACTCGTCCTTGGGAAAAAATTTCCATGTATTTTGTGGGAGGCTTACCGACGACCAGGAAGGGACATGACTACCTATTCATGGTAGTTCACAGGCTCAACAATATCTGTGTTTTTATGCTCTATAAAAATACTATCAAAAGGCAAGAAGGACAAGCCTGGGTGCACTTTGGGATACCAAGGAGCATCATTTCAGATAGGGACATAATATTTCTCAGTGCATTATGGACTACATTTTGGGAGAAGAAGGACACAAAGTTGAAGATATCTACAACATTCCATCCACGGATAGATGGGCAAATAGAAATAGTCAACAAGACTTTGGTGCATCTTTTGAGGGGATACAACCAGAAGCATCTGAAGGCCTGGGATGGAAATATGGCATATATACAACATTCTTATAATAGATAAGTCCACACTTCTACATGAAAGTCCCCATTTTATACTTTTTTTGGATAGTTTCCACCTTCACCTTTGGATATAATTGCATATGGGTAATAAGGAGGAGTGAGGGAAGATCTTATAGGAGATGATTTGAAGGCTAAAAAATTTATAGAGAAGATCAAGAAAATCCATCTACTGGTACAAGAAACACTGCACAAGTCACATGAGAAGTATAAGGCAAGGCATGATCAACACAGAACAAAGAAATCATTCAAGGTGGGAAACATAATATGGATACAGTTAAACAAGGAGAGGCTGCAGGGGCCTGGTAATAAAATCAAGGCTCTAAGGTGTGGTCCCTTTGAGATACTAGAAACGGTGGGTGATAATGCATATCGAATTAGTTTACCACCATATATGCGCATTTACTCAGCTGTGAATGTAGAGAATTTGAAACTCTATGAGCCTTCCGTGCTAGATCAGGAAGAGGAACAAGTCCTACCTTCTGTGGAGGATTTAGCACTAGATGCTTAGGCAGAGTTGACAAAAGATACAATTTTGCAGAATAGGTCCAAAACTATAAGACATGGGTGGCATGAATTTTGGCAGATTGGGTTGAATTGAAAACTTCTAGGAAAATATAAATGGTACACCAGAGAGAAGGTGGAGGAAAAATTTCCTCACCTCATTCATTAAAAGATTTTTTGGACCAAAAGCCTCCCAAAATGGGGAGGTGTGATCCAAATCGGATCATTATATTGTTTGGCATCCATCTCGATGCATTTGGAGTGGAAAAAGTGGAGGAATTAGCTCACGTGATTGTTTTTACGGCAAGACCTAGTTTGGTGAAACAAGGTTTGAAACCTTTTGGGAGCGTTTAAGGTATCAAATGACATTTTTTTGGGGTAAAACTTTACCTCTTTACTACAACCCCTTTTCATGCTATTCTACACACAAATATGTTTCCAATGGTGCAAGAAGCATGTCAATCAAAGTCTGTATGCAAAATTTATGCCACTCAGAAGTTGACCTTCTTGTTTTCACAACTATAGTTCAAGAGGATGCCGCGTTAGCCCCCATTATTTATGGAAAAGGGGCTAGCCATGTGTTTGTGATATAAAAGAATCTAGAAGAGTCTATTTTGTAACTCTAGTTAAGAGTTGATGTAGTCAAACATAACCACTAGTAGGCTATTGGGTTGTGTTATAACAGAGCCACTAGGAGGAAGAGGCATTCCATTCTTTCGAGAGCATTTTGTTCCATAGCTGAAAAAATATAGCTAGCAGAGATAGGAGGTAGAGCAAAAAGAGAGGATCTGTGCACTATATCAACCCACAGGACACAAGCATTACTTCTTTGTACCTGCAGCCATATTTCCAGACAAAGAAAGAGAGCAAAGTAACCTTACCTTTCGGATGGGTTTTATCCCAAAAGGGTTTCCCAGAGAGAGTATCTTGTGTCTTGTGCATGTGTGTGTACTTATTTATCATTCTCTACTTTTTTGTATAATTTTCATTCATATGCATGCACTAATTATAGTTAAATCTACATATATTAAAGTTTAATAAAATGTAATAGTGTAGAATTTTTAGAGTTTTAATGATGATGATGATGATGATGATGATGATGGTTAACGTCCACTGAGACCAAATTGGTCTATCGGACCTACAATTTTCTTAATTTTTACTTGTCTGGCTCCTCGTCTTTCTTGGCGAGATTGGTGTTGTAGCTTTCTTTCTTTTCTCTACGGTCTTCCAACTTCCTTTGTCTTGCATCTCTTTCATCTCTTCTGGTTCTTGGGACATTGGTGTCTTAACTTCGCGATCTATAGTCGGAGAAGTTTGGTTTAGGAGATCTGCTTTGATGTTAAGTTTATTTTTATTTTCTGGGGTATTCAAATCCTCATAACTGTTGATTTGTTGGGGCGGGCTTTCTCCTTGCTTGCTTTGAGAGTTGTTTCCTTCTTCCTTGATTTCTTGCGACTCAGAGTTTTCTCTAGAATATTCTTCTTTGATGACAGTGTAGTGTTCTTTTTGTGCTCCTTCCCACCATGTAGATCTGTGGTGGTTTTTTCTAGCAAAATTTTTCTCAGAGGCTTTTGGGCAATTTTTTGCTAGATGCCCCGTCTCAAAGCACGATCGACATCTGAAGAGGACACTTTCATAATCAAGCTTCTGATTCCACACATAGTCTTTACTTGTTAGGTTTATTTCAGCTGGGAATCCGGCGCTGAAATCCATTTCCACACAGATGCGTGCATAGGTGGTTCTGGCATATTCCTCTGTTTCTGGGCACCTGCAGTAAAATTTCCCAATTGCATTTCCGATGGCTTTTAGCGAGGAGAGATTCCAGAGATGCAAGGGTAGGCTTGACAATCTCACCCAAATTGATGCTGAGGTTATCACTGCTGTAGAGGGATCGAATGATGGGTTCCATGGCTTCATGAATAGGCCTGATTTTTCCCAAATCCAAGGGCCGGAATCTAGAATACATTGTCTGCTTTCAGGATTTTCAAAATCTACTATAAAGAAACCTCTAGCACAGGGGTAGATATTAATTTCATCAGAAATGATAGGCTTCCATATCTCCGAGATCCAATTGTGGAGTGCTATCAGCCGCGGCCAAAAACCATTGAACCGGAAAATTAGGGCACTTTCAGAGAACTTCAAAGCTTCATCGAGTGAGTCCTGGACCATTTGGATAGTGGGAGCTGGGGCTTCACTCATGATATGGGCAGGAGATTTCCCTCCAGAGGCGGATGAGCCACCAGTTATTTTTGCGAAGCTCGGAGCCATATTTTACGCAGATCTGAGAATGCTGGAACAGCAGCAAATATTTGAACCGCAGACCCTAAAAATGCTGGAACAGCAGCTGTGTCCTCCACACGTTATGTTGCCTCCAAAAGATTACGAACAGCTTTTGACCACCTACGTTCAAAGATTACGAACATCCACGGGATCTGCGAGATCTGAACCAGAAGAGATCTGCGAGATTATAGATCTGAACCCGGCGAGATCTGCGAGACCTGCGAGACCAGAAAAGACCTGCGAGATCTGCGAGACCAGAAAGACCTGCGAGACCTGCAAGACCAGAAGAGACCTGATACAATTCAATCAAATATAACGAACATCCACGGGATCTGCGAGATCTGAACCAGAATAGATCTACGAGATCTGCGGGATTTTATGAATATTGTTTATTGCACCTGCAAGAACGAAAAGGTATAGACTTGGATACCCCTTGCCGCAGATAACTCTGCGTCTGCGGTGTTGAAGATTTCAGGAAGAAATGCAGCGGGGTGTCGAGGAGAGAACGCTGAGTAACTAGTATTTGCACAGAAGTCGACGGCATTAAATGGAGGGGCAGGATCACCATTAAATGGAGTGGAGGGACAACTGTTTCAGGGATTTTTTCACCCATAATGTACATGGTCTCGCGGTAATCCCTTTGTAAAACAAACTTAGTTCCGTTCTCAGAGAATAGATGTAGGTTATGGACACCTCCTCTGCGTGTGAAGGAAATACTCATCGATTACCCAAATGATGAGATGTACTCGACCTCTTCCAGAAAGGGCAGAGCTTGTAGTTTACGCGCGATGGCAAAACGAACGAGCAGGGACTTCATCTGTTCGGCTCAGGTGATTGAGTGCAATCTGGATATCGTGCGAACTACAGAGATCTTGACGAATGATGTGTGCAACGCCCATGATATGCCATGGCCAGATAGTCCGTCAAGCTGGAAATTGCCCTTCACTTTACGATCCAGAACTGATGTAACTCAACAACACTTGATCCGGGAACGAAGATCTTGACTTCCGCTGCGTTGTAACGCAGATTACCTTGTTTGCCAACGCATTCGACAGAACCCGCAGGGGGCTTATCGTGCCCGCTATTTTATTCCACTGCTCACCATTTTCTTCTGCCTCTCCTCCATTGACAACGACCTCCATATATCCACCCCGCACTGCTTCCACCAGCGCCATCTTCTTCTTGCAATTCACAGCTGCTTTCGTCGCATTAGGCTGCCGTTTTTTTTGGGAGGTTTTGCGTCCACGAAGGCAACGACCGACGAACGTTCGATCCTGCGGTGAATCAAAGAATTCCTCCACAGCGGCTGGGATGTCCCATGAGCGGGACTCCGTGAGGAGGAACAACCCACTGCTCTTCCTAATGGCCTCCATGGTTTCGGTGACAATAACAACGACTCCTATTCTGGCGAGCAGGACACTAGTACACTTGTGGGGCGGATATCCAAGCAGTAGCTGGTAGCATACCCATCTCCTCACCTAGGTGAGGATTATCAATGAAGATTCCAGTATGTTATCAGGGTCGAGCTCGCCATGATCGATCCCACTCTGATGATGTCAGGACGATCTGGGCGCTTTATGTTTCTTTCCTCCGCAGCTCTTCTGAAAACCTCTGCGTTGAAAACGGTGATAGAAGAAGAATTCCCTGCGTTGAAAACGCTGATTGAAGAATTCCCAGCCATCGAAGCATTCTGATAATCTTCACTTGAATCAAAATAAGAGTTCACCTTATTGAAGCCGAGATCGCACTCCCCTTCGACCACATTATAAATTTCCTCAGCTCTTACCAAATCGGCCCTCGCTAGCACTCCGATTCTGTACAACGTCCTCACAAACATCCTTACCTCGAAACCCGTGATGCGCTCAGTCAGATGCGCAACAATCAGTTCATTCATACTCACAAGTGGACACTGTTGAAGATTTTGTCAGACGAATCTGAACAGTTTGTGAGAAAAGTCTTTTCTTTCATTATATTAATTATATTTTTTTATTTTTTATTTATTTCAAATATGTATTTTCATTTTTGTTTTTTATTATACTCAAATATGCATATTTATTTTTGTTTTTTAAATAGTCAATGGAGTATATTTTATTTTAAAAAGACATATATATCAACTATTTTTTCAACAATTACATATATCTTTCATAGTAGACTGTTTCTCAGCTCAATTAGATTAAACAAATTTATTTTTATACTCTACAATTAGTTTTAGAATTTTTTCAATTGGTTTTATTTGAGATGGTATAAATTATTATTATCATTCTCACCAAATTTTAATTCCCTCAAGTAAAATGTTCCATTCATATTAACTATATTATTATAATGGATTTAGATTTTATTTTTAAAAGCTCTTGAGTTTAGTCTTGCAATGAATTAGATCACATGACTTCTGAGAACAAAAACTCTTCACCTAACCATTGGACCACATCCTCAAGACAATTTTCAAAAATATTCAACCCTTAGTTATGAACTAAATATTGTTGCAATGATTAAAAATCTTAATATTAGAATTACTTAAACATTAAAGAAATATCTTACCTTTTTATATATAGCGTGAGTGGGCCTAATGGTTAACAGCATGTGTTTCCTCCTAAGAGGTCACAGGTTCAAAACCAGAGGAGGGTAGAGTATGTATGCCTTCGTAGACTTAGCAGTCAAATCGCTGCGCGGAGGTGGGTCCCTTTCCCACAAACAAGGGAGTCTCATACACCAATTTGGTGTCTGGCTTGGCTGTGACCTTAAAAATAGATATTATTATTATTATTATTATTATAAACTTGAAAAAAATACCTAATTCATTTATCCATTATACTATATATTTTATTTTCCAATTGATAATTTTTTAATATTTTCTAATTCTCCATTTTACTATAAAAGTGATTAATTTTTTTTAATTAATTTTTAATAAACCATATTAAATTTTATATGGTCAATTTTAATAAATACATTTTCAAAAATAATTAAACTATAATTGGATTTTTCACTTTATACTTATGTTGTAATCCTCACCAGCACCCATCAAATCTAGAGAATATAATTTTAATATTTTCGAAACTATTCATCATAAAATGTAAGTTAACTTTTTATTCGGACGGGGTTTCATTTTTTCATTTTGAATATAAAAAACGCAAAAGTTTACAATTTCTTCACAAACTTCCCAGCAATATTTTAAATGGTAAATACGCCCACTCGGATCCTGAGATTGACGTGGCTGTCGGTCCCCCGACATATAAGGAAAACACGTTTTCATACACGGCATGACGGCACTGTCTACCATCTTTACGCTAGCTAGAGTATTATTTGGTGTAACTCTCTTTTATCTTTACGGTAAGTAGATTTATTATTTGGTGTAATTAAACCGGGAAGAAAAAAATGAAGTTTATTTCAAATTAGTTATAATAAATAAATAAAACAATTGAGTAAGAGGTTGTTTTTAGTATTATAGAGATGTTATAATGTAATGTTTAATATTTTGACTGTGTCACTTAAAAATATAAATAAAAAAATAAATGTAATGTAATGTTAACATTTTAACTTGGTCAAAATAAAATCAACTTAAAACCATCTTAATCTCAGATCTATCAAGTGTTGAAAGGGATCAAATATTTTTTCCTTTTAAAATAGATTTGCATATCAAGATTTAGAATAAATATCTTCACTCCAAAACAGATTTGTATGTCTAGATGTTGAACAAATATATTTTCATTCTAAAATAGATTTGCATGTTAAGAATTTGAACAAATATCTTTTCACTCTAAAATAGATTTGTATGTATGTTAAGAGATTTAATCTTTTTGGCGCTTGATAGATGCGGGGTTAAGATGAATCTAGACTGGTTTTGATATAAATGGACCATATTTAAGTTGGATCCATTCTCTCTTTACCCTCCAACTCTCACTCCTCCTTGGCTCCTTTTGCCCACTCTATCTCTCCCAGCCATATGACTAAAAAATTTCCCTCTACGCAAACATTGCTATCTATAATATCTAACATATTTTACATTTTTTATGTAAGTTTTTATGCAACCAATTTACTTATCCACTTCACATCTCAATTTATTAGTTACTGCCAAAGCAAGACCATATGATGATTTGTCTATCGACCATTATTAATTTAGCATGACCAATGTAACTTATAATTATTTATGGAATTTTTCGTGTTCCCATGCTAAGGTGCGCTCCAAAATAAAATTAAAATATAACAAATTGAGTTTTATTATTTTTATTACTTTTAACATTTTCTTATTAATTGACCCAAGATTTCAATTTTACAAGTTATAGCATTTCTAACATACTATGTTCTATATTACTTTTAACTTTTTATTATTTTTTTTATTGAGTTTACATATAAATGTTAAATGTTAAACATTTATGCCTACACATCTACCATTGACATTAGATTAAATTTGTCAAATGTTCAACATTTAAGCTTAACATCTACCCATAGTATGTCGTAGAGCGTTTTAGTGCAATAAAAAAAATAACGCTATAAAAATAAAATAAAAATAAAAAATCTCATGGTATTGATGTATGATATTGAGAAACTATGAAATTAACCTATGGCATCCTTGTGGAATGTAGCCTATTCAAACTTAGAATTAAATGTCTTTGGTAGATCCAAAATTAAAAAATAATAATGATGTAATATATATAATATAATATATATATATTAATATATTAACTGAAACGGGTGTATCTTTATTTGAATCGGTAGAGATTTGGACTTACGCCAATGCTGCCATCGTTACATTGCATCTAATTCTATTCCAAATTGCCTGCTACAGAATCCTCATGGATTACAAAGGTGGATATAACTATCCCCGTTTATGAGAATTTGGCCTTTCCCAAGTGTACAACCCTTGTTAGCCAACAGATCAGCTTCGCTATTCAGATTTCTGAGTATGTGGAAGCATTTGTAGGATTCAAAATCGAGTAGGACTTCCTTCAATCTGCTCAGTGTTTTGTTAAGGCTTGCATTGATGAACAAGTTCTCCGAATTTAATTTTTTAATTATGAGCTCGGAATCTCCGAATACTTGGATTTCTTTGTCCCCTCCGTCTCTGGCAATTTGGCAGGCTTTAAGAAGGCTTAAAATCTCAGCTTGATTGTTTGATTTTTGCCCTATGCCCTAGGAGAAAAATTCCCTTTTGACTCCAGCCGGATCATAGATGACCCCACCAGCCCCGGGGTTGCCTTTGGAGGCACCATCAAAGAAGATCGAGAATATTTTTTGTTTTTTCCACCATTCTTGAAATTCCTCTTCAGCTTCTCTTATTCTCCAGATTGGATTCATTGATTGAGGGGCAGTTAGCATCCTCCGGGGGGAGGGGGAGAGAGAATTCAACCACCTTTCTTCTTCGGGGAGCAGCAAAGGGTCTTGAGAAAGGTACTGCTGTTGGGCAGCTTCCAGAAGGAGGGATTTCGCTTTTCCAGCTACAACTAGGGGGGTTTGCTCTTTTCCGTTGAAGATCAGGTCGTTCCGGGCCAGCCAAGTCTGCCAGCAAGTGAATTTAGGGATGGCGATCCAAATTTTCCTCCAAAAAGATTTGCTGGGGATTTTATGGGGGTAACATTGATTCTAGACTTCAAAGAGATCGGCTACAGAGTTGTACGAGGGGACAGTGATTTGGAACTCGTAGAGGATAAGGCACCACACGTCTTTGACAAATTTGCAGTCCATGAAGAGGTGCTTTGCTGTTTCTTCACTGTTTTTACACAACTCGCATCTGTGAGGCCCAACAATGCCTCTTTTCATCAGATTGTCTCTGGTTAGCGTTTTATTATGAGCCAGCGTCCAAAAAAAGAAATTGACTTTTGGTAGAGCGAGTGGATCCCATACTTTTTTCCAGAATTCTGGGTTTCTGCTATTGATCTTTGTGGGTTGGAGAGCTTTGAAGGCTGTCGCTGATGTGTAAGTCTCGGAACGACCCCAACCCCATCTGTCCTTCGACCATCTGCTCACTGGAGCTGCTTCCTCCAGTAACTCATCCAGCACAATTTTCTGTTGGTTTAGGCGGCCTGGGATGCCATGGAAGTCCCAGCAGGTCCATGCGCCATGGCTATCCCACTTGGAGAGATCGTAAACGCTGTTAATTCCAGCGCTCTCCAGCCACTGTCTTAATTCATCGATTTCCTCGTTTTCTGAAAGAGGAGTGTTGTCCATAATTCGATCATGCCACAGTTTTATATGTTTGCCATTACCGGGGATTTTATAAACTCTGTCCTTAAAGAAATTCAGACTTTTATTATAGAGTTTCCACACCTGGGAGGCGTTGACTGTTTGGGATGCTTGAAGATTTCGGAGAGGAACCTTGTGAGCATACTTTACCTTCAAAATTTCGCTGACAGGATGCTTTGGTTTCTCATATAGATTCCAGAGGATTTTTCCACCCAACGCTAGATTGACCATGGCTGGATCCTTGATTTGCAGTCCTCCTTCTGCATAAGGGCGTTTCACCTGATCCCATTTCACAAGATGCATTTTATGGGCGTTCCCTTTCCCACCTTGCCAGAGGAAATCACGAATCAGTTTGGAGATGTGGTCTGTCACCTGCTTTGGTGCTAGAAGGAAGGCAGCTTGGTAAATTGGTAATGCTGAGAGAACAGACTTGATCAAGATGACCTTACCTCCGGAAGTGAGCCAATAACCTCCCCAGCTTGTGATCTTTGTCTTGATTTTGCTGATGACTTCAGACCACAGAGCTCTCTTGTTGCAGCCATTGATGATAGGGAGACCAAGGTATTTTATCGTCTCCCATTGGGCTTGGCTATTGAAACCTAGGAGAGCAGAGATGCTTGTGAGTTCCTGTTGATCGATATTCCATCAATAAACAACACTTTTCCTTTCATTTATGGAGGCTCCCGAGACCCTGCAGTAACTTTTTAGGACTTCATCAAAATCTTTGGCAATTCTGGGGGAGGCTCCTCCGAGTAGGAGAGAGTCATCTGCAAAAAGAGCATGATTCTGGGCAGGAGAGTGAATGGAAGGTTTAAGGCCAGGGAGAGAGCCTGCCGCTTTTTCTGCTTAGAGAATCCGCCATCAAAATATAAAGGAAGGGAGAGAAGGGGCAACCCTGCCTAAGACCTCTCTGGGCATGGAAAAAGGAGGTGGGGCGGCCATTGACGAGGGGGGCTATCCAAGGGGAGTCAGTGCAGGCTTTGATAAGAGCAACAAAGTAAGGGGAGAAACCAAAGCCAAGGAGAATTTTGTAAAGGAAGGCCCGATTGACTCAGTCAAAGGCGTTGGCCATGTCAAGTTTGATCAGCATCCCTTTTTCTTTTCGTTTTTGGCTTGAATGAATGATCTCCTGGACTTGGATGACATTGTCCAGGATATGCCTGCCTTCAATGAAACTGCCTTGATTGCTGGAGATAAGTTTGTTGAGGAAAGGCTTTATCCTATTTGCAAGGAGCTTTGCTAGGATTTTGTAAGAGGCGTTGCACAGCGATATTGGCCTGAATCTGGCAAAGGTTTCAGGATTTGATTCTTTAGGAATTAGGGCCAAGGATGTGGAGTTGGTTCCTCCCCCTACCTTGGCTTTATTCCTGAATCCTTTGATCATCTTTAGGAGATCTGTTTTAATAATGTCCCAGCACATTTTATAGAAATGGATGGTAAAACCATCGGGCCCAGGGGCCTTATCTGAGTCCATAGACTAGATCACTTTTATAACTTCTTCTTCCGTGAAGGGTCTGTTAAGATCGGAGTTGTCTTCAGGTCTGATCAAAGAGGGAATATTGGAAAGGAAGTCCGCCACGTCCTCCTCATTACCTTGGATTCCAGCATTGAAGAGCTGATTGAAGTGCTTTACGGCTACTTCTTTGATCTGACTGAACCCTTTGTAGGTCTGCCCTTCAACTGTTGTTATTTCAGAGATGTGATTTCTGCAAAGTCTTGCTCGATATTGGCGATGGAAGAAGGTAGTATTCCTATCACCCGCCTTCAACCACAGGCTTCTAGACTTGATTCTCCAATACTCCTCCTCTGACCGAAAGGATTGAAAGGTCGAACGTTGGATTTTTACTTCTTTATCTAGCACTGCTGGAGTGACGTCTCCGTTTTCCATATCTGTTTGTAGCTCCTCAAGGGTCTGCATAATTTCTTTTAGACGACTAGTTGGATTTGGGGCAGGTTTTTTGAACCACTCCTTCAGAGCGTACTTAGTGGCTTTGAGTTTTTGCTCCCACAAATAGCTGGGGGACCTTGAGAAGGATTTGCTCCAAGCTGCTTTAATTGTGTCAAAAAAACCTTCTCTTTCTGTCCATTGAGGGTTGAAGCGAAAAGGGATGGGGCCCAAATCATCTTCGTCTTCTAGAGAGAGCTGGATGGGCTTATGGTCTGAAGTGAGTTTGGGAAGGATTTTGGTGGTAATGATCCTCTTGGTTGTCATCAGGGCACCCTGTACCAAGAATCGATCCAGGCGAGCTGAGATGTGATCCCCTCCCACTCTGTTATTAGTCCAAGTGAAGAGTCCTTTCGCTGGAATGAAATCAATGAGGTCCCAATCCTGAATGAGGCCTTCAACCATAGGAAGGAAGGGATCTCTACTGTGAGTGCCTCCCCTTTTTTCCTTGTATTTTAAAACAATATTTAAATCTCCAGCCAAAATGATATTTTTGGGTGAGTGTTGCTCAAGGTAGGCTATGAGGGAGATCCAGCAGTCTCTTTTTTCTGAGTATAAAACAGGGATATATATATTGAAAAGGGAGAAGGATAACTTACTTGGATTGTGTATTAACTCTGTGAAGATCCAGTGTTGATTTTCTTGAGAATTTTTCAGCTGGAAGAGATCCTCTGACCAGAGAGTTGCGAGACCTCCGGAAGAGCCTCTTGAGCTAACTGCTTTTCCTACATTTTTCTTCCATTTCTTTTGACTGATATCCAAGAGGGCTCTCCCCTCTATCTTTGTCTCTTGGAGCAAGAGGATGTCTGAGGGCTCCATCTTGAGGAGATCTTTAATTTCTTCAGCTTTCGAGGGATTACCCAATCCTCTGCAGTTCCAAGAGACGAGACGCATTTTTTACCTGGGAAGTGAAGGGAGCCTCCCTTAGGAGGCCTGGTCCTTGTATTTCTTCCGATAGACATCTCAATGGTAGGCTGGCTTCCTTGAGTTTTTAGCCTTTCGGCCTCCTCTTCCCTTTCATCTCTGCGAGATTTCCTGCCAACTTTTTTGATGGGTTGCTCGAAGGTCTCATCCTTCGATGACCCTGAACTGTCAATAGGATTTTTCCTTGTGACGTCTGCATATGAGGGGTTTGAAGGGCTTCCTTGGATGGCCTCAGGAGGTGTCTTTTCCCCTCTAGCTTGAACATTGGTGGGAGATCCAGGCTATTCCAGAGTTTCCTGATTTGTTGTAGTTGCCGTTTTCTGACTGTTTTCGATGCCATTTGGATTTTTGCCTTGGGTGAGGTTGGAACTGCTTGGAGCCTCTTTCAGGGGGCCTTTCCCAGCGCCCTTCCTATTGGGTTTTTGGACTTGAGTCCACTGCTCTCCATTTTGGATCTCTGGAGGATCTTCTACCTTTTTCTTACAGTGTTTGGCAAAATGTCCGTAGCCATGACAATGTCTGCATTTGAATGGGATATGTTCGTAGTCCAGCTCTTGGACATGGGTCCATCCTGCAACTGTGAGCTTGATGGCTTCCGGTAAGCCCTCCTCTAGATCTACTTTGACGCAAATGCGGGCACAAGAGTATTGGTCTTTTCTTGTGGCTTGATCGATATACTTGCCTAAGGCGTTGCCTATGATCTGGAGGGACTTGGAATTCCAACAATGAAGAGGAAGATGGGGGAGGCGAACCCAGACGGGCACGGCTGTAGGAACGTCCTGAGCTGGATCGAAATCAGGCGACCATTTATTGAGGTATAGACCTTGCAGCCCCATGAAGTAAGGGCCATTCCTGAAAATCAAGCTTCTGTCCTCTGCACTTTCAAAGACAAAGACGAAGAATCCTTTTCCGACGAAATAGCTTTTAACTCCCTCTTTGATAAGCGACTTCTAGTTCCTTTGAGTCCACTCCTCCAACGATTTGGGAGAGGGCCAGAGCCCCGTAAACTGGCCAATGAGGCCACGCCCAGCCAGGTTTAGAGCAGCTTTCCAGGTTTCTTCCTCCGGGAGAGCAACTGAGGGGATGGTGTCCATCTTCTTCACGAATTTCTGCTAGCTCACTGAGGGAGGGCGCTTATTGCATTGGGCGATCATATCTTTGAAGGCAGACACCTCCGGGGGGGAGGCAGATCTGAGCCCCCAGAGGGCTCCATGGCTGCACACAGCAGCAGTAGCAGAGGCAAGGCGCAGTGGCCCTGGGGGTGCACGGGAGCATGGAAACCCTAGCCCAGTTGATCGAAGCGTTTCCTTCACGGGCAGAGTGCTTCGTCAAGACTTTCTTAATGAGTAGTTTGTTAGGATATGATTTCCTTAAAAAATATTTTAATATAATAATAATGTAATGTTAAAATTTTAAAAATATTAATAATATATATATATATAAAATTATATATAATACCTTAATTTTATGCATATTATAATATATATTATATATATATATATAATTCCTTAATTTTATGCATATTTTATATATAATATATATATATATTATATATATATATATATATAGATATATATATATATATATATATATATTATATATATATATATTATATATATATAGATATAATGCATAAAATTAAGGAATTATATATATATATATATAATATATATAATTTGAATTTTTTATTATTGCATTTCATCTAAATTAAACGTGGGTGGTACAATCATTTTGGATTAGTTTAAGTTTTAGAGTCTTTTAGCAAATTAATTTTTTAATGATATGTTTGAGAAATATTTAATAATTATGAGCTTATATATATTTTAATTTCGAAACTACTAAGCAAGGATTAAATTCATGCAAAACCTTTTTTAGAGTTTGAAGAGATTTGATCCCTCTCAAGGCTTGGTAGAAAACCTCTTTTAGAGTGAGAATGATGAATCATAACTGACTTAAATTTCCTCCTTTATATAAACTATATTCCACATTAATACCATGTGTTCTCATAAACTTGAAGCTCTCAAACCAACCACGTCAAATTTTTATTTTATTTTATTTTTATCTTGTAAAAATGTTTAAAGTAGGGTATTTTTATTTTATTTCTTTACGAGATTGGATTGGAGAGCTCGACCCAAAGATCAATTTTATTTCACAATTCGTTTGATATTGTTTAATATTTTTATGTTTATGGTAGAGTAAGGCTAGACCAAGTGGTTGAGGAGGGTTATTAATTCCCTCACCTCTCATGTTAGATTTCTCGAAATGACATGATCAATTTTATTTCACAATTAGTATGATATTGTTTAATATAGGCCAGACCAAGTGGTTGAGGAGGGTTGTTAACTCCCTCATCTCTCATGTTAGATTTATGGAAATGACGATTTCTCAAAATGCCATGCTTAGCATATTTTGTTCTATTATTATTATTATTATTATTTTATTTTATTATTATTTTATTCTTTTCTGTATAAAGACTATTCTATTAAAATAAAAGGAGAAAAATATTTACAAAGAGGTTTGAACCTCTGAGGGGGCTATAGCCTGCCCTCTACCAAAAAGTCTGTTGCAGGTAGCACATTTCCTTCCTTTTACAAAAAATGAGAATCAAAGAAGTGAGAATTCTGGTAAGCTTGAGAGACCCAACACTTACAAAAATGTTGTCCTTTACAGTCACTATTACAAAATAATTGAAAACCAAAATTATGTCCTGGAGACTGTGAAGTTTCATGCTGTTAAGAAAAGAAGCCATGCATATTGAGAATTTCACACAAAAACCAGAAATCATAAGTTAACTTGCTGTAATGTCACTGAAGCCAAGAGTAATTAGACCTGCGGTGGAGAGCCTGAAGCATTCTCATTTGCCTGGTTGGGAGAGCTTACCCAAGTTACCATCACTTTGTCTTCAGCTTCCATCGTACTACCTTCTGGAGGAAGAACAAGGTTCAGAACATTTCCGGAGAGGCGCGGAGGCTCACAAGCAATAATTGGCTCTTGAGGAGAAGCTGGCTGAGGATGAAAGTCTTCCTGTTGGCCCTCCTCGTGCAACGCAACATAGTCATTGAGGACGACTCCAGCCAAGCTACCCTGAAAATCACTAGAATTTTGAGAATGAGACTGTTCCCTGGAGGGTTCATCTGAGCTTGTAAGCTCATCTTCCTCCTCCGAGAACACAACAGTGATAGTAGCTGAGATAAGAGATTTATTAAGCCTGCTTCTGAACTTGAACCGGGTCGAATGAAATGAGCTATTCAGGGTAGGTCTAGAGCTGTCAGAGGGCGGAGAGGATGGAGAGGCAGAGGCTAACGGAGTTATGCGTTGAGGGACAGAGCCACCACGACCCCGAGAGCCTCCACGAGACCCTGAATTACTGCCACAACTGGGGATGCCGCGACGACGGGCCATTACAGTAAGAATCTGCAGATTGAAGGAGCCGGGAGACTGAAGGTGAGAGCGAAGTGACCAGACACAGGCTAATTGGACCCAGTTCGAGGACCAGACCTCTGTACAAAAGACCCAAATACAGAGCTCGCAATAGATGGAATAAACCACAAGAAAAAACCAAGCAAAGACTGAAAAAACCCAATGCATGAACCAGACACTTTCAGAAAAGACCAAAACAAAACACCTTACAGAGACGGGCGAGGCGAAATCCGTGGACCGGACGCAGACGGAGAAGACTAATTCAATACACCAGACACCGGCGGAGAGAATCAGTACCATATACCTGAACCAGGCCAATTGAAACCAGTTATGAAGCCAGGGGGGCATCCATATTCTCTGAGCTGCGCAGGGGCGCTGACGACCTAACCACCGAATGAGAACCAAAGTGCCAATTCCTGAAGGGCTCGAAGCATATATGCTGTGGTGGATACGCGCCATACTGAAATCACTTGCCTGCGGACCTCGAGTACGCTGATCCATTAATGCCTGTAAATGACATACCTCGAACTGCCAGAGCCAGCAAGTTGGAATGCCAACTGCCCAATTCGCATGCACAGGCATTAACACATCATTAAAGCACCCGCATCCGAGTGTGAATCTTCCTTCGACTGCATATCATTTGTTACAATGGTGTGGAAGTTAGAGAGTTGGTTTTCAGAAGCTATGATAGATAGAGAGCCTTCAAAGAATTCCCTTCCACTATCCACTCCTAAATTAGAAAGAAAGTCTGCCAGCTTGTTCCCTTCTCTTCTGATGTGTTTGAAGGAAATTGCTTGGTGATGAGAAAGCAATTGATTGAGAAGTTCAAGTCGTGGAGCCATTCTCCAGCTGCTACTGACCTTGTGAACAGGGGATCCCTGCATAAATTTTGAGGCCATATTGATGATAATTTGGGAGTCCCCTTCCACAATAAGAGGAAGGAACCCTCGTTCTTGCGCCAGATTTAGCCCTCTCCATAATCCTTCCAGTTCCGTTGCATTGTTGGTATTCCAGCCAATTGAGCCAAAAAAATTATAAGGGGAGTACCCTAGTAGCTTCTGATGGCTCCACCAAATCCCGTTTTCCCAGGATTACCCCTCGAAGCTCCGTCAAAGTTAAGTTGATACACATTGATTGGTGGTGGAGTCCATCTTGCTGGAGGCTCTTGATGCTTTGAGGAGTTATCCTTGGATGAGAGCAGATGCTTTAATTGAATCTGCCAGTTGTCCCATATAGCTTGTTCCTGCGGGAGTGATGGGAGATCCTCTTTGGTCCAGACTTTGATAGATAAAGTTTCTTTAATGTTATGGTGCAATCTGGTCCATATCTGCTCAATCGACATTGATTGATCTTTAAAGATCCTTCTGTTTCTCTCCTTCCAAATATTCCACATTAGTAGTCCCGGTATGAGTTGCCATAGTGTGTTTAAAAGTTTGCTTTGATATGGCTCTTGGCTCCAGGTGCGGGTGCCTTTAATGTCCCCATGCACTCTGCCTTCCTTTTGACAGCGGAATGTGACCTTTTCCCACAATTTCCTTCCTATCTGACAGGTTTGATAAGATGTAATGCTGATTCCTCTTCTTGTTTGCAGTTGGGACATATGGATGGCCCAGAGAAGTTCCTTTTCCTGAGGTTGTCCCATGTGAGAATCCTGTTGTGAGACAGAAGCCACAGAAAAGTAGAAACCTTCGGCCATATAGAGGAGTTCCATATCTTATCCCACAAATTATCTCTGATTACCCTGTCTTTGATGATGATTTTGTAAGCTTCTCGAGTGGTGAAAGAACCTTTTTCCTCGTATCCCCATCTAAGAATGTCCATACCTGCCGAAGATAGAATTTTTCGTTTTTGAAGTTCTTAGGAAAGAGAGAGACGAGTTTTCTCCGGGTTGTGAGGTATTATATGACTAACTTCTTTCCACTTTCTGTGTTCTTGGGCAGTGTGTGAGTCCCAAAATTGACTCACCTTATCAAAACGATTTATATCTTGATCTAGGAGTCCCGGGATAGTGTCTCTGAGATTTGGAAGCTGCTGCCATGAATCTTCCCAAAACCTTGCTGTGTGGCCATCCTTCACATCCCAGAAACTATGCTTTTGTATTAGATTTCGATGTTGATTGGCTGAGTTCCAAATAATTGATCCTTTACTAACTTCTGACATTCTAATTCGCTCCTCTATGAGCACATTTCCTACATATTTTGCTGTCCATAGGGAGGCCCAAGAAGTGTTGGGATTTGTGAGCCATCTCCACCAGATTTTAGCCCCCATTACCATATTGCTATGTTCTGGGTCTCTTAGCCCAATGCCTCCAGCTTTTTTAGGTAGACATGCCTTCTCCCATTTGACTAGAGCCCACTTTCAGTTTGGACCCGAATTTCCCCATAAGAAATTACGCTGCAGCTGTTTTATTGCTCTGAGAACCCACTTAGCTGCCGCCAATATGGAAAAAAGGTAAAGAGGCATGGACTGTAGAACAAATTTAATTAGCACTAACCTACTAGCCATATTAAGAGCTCTGTGGGTCCAAAGGAATAGTCTAGCTTCTAGCTTTTCTAAAAGGCTATTCCAAGAGGAATGCTTGAGAGCCGAGGCAATTAAAGAAGCACCCAAGTATTTAGAAGGAAGAGAAGCGATGGTGAAGCCTAGGATACGGGCAATTGCTCTTTGGGTGGTGGGAGGCGTATTGAAGAAAAAAATCTGAGATTTAACTTTGTTAATGAGAGCTCCTGAGGCATCCGAGAAGTTTGCAAGAATTGAATTGAAAAATCGGGCTTCTTGAACAGATGGATGACCAAATAACATATTATCGTCTACAAATTGCTGGTGAGAAAAGGCGGGGGCTTGGTGGAAAGCTAGACCTTTGAGGCTTTGAGAGAGGATAGCCGATTTGATGCTTCGGCCTAGCCCTTCAGCTAAAATGACAAACAGAAAGGGCGAGAGAGGGTCACCTTGTCTGATGCCCCTAGAAGGACGGAAAGTGGGCGACGGGATTCCGTTAATGAGAATAGAGAAAAACGAGGAGGATAATAGATTACTGACCCATCTGATCCAGGAGGGGGTGGAACCAAAGGAATTGAGGATTTTTTGCATATATTCCCAACTAATACTATCAAAAGCCTTAGATAAGTCAATTTTGAGCAGCATACCTGGTTTTTTTGAATGCTTGAGAGAGTGGATTATTTCATGGGTTAAAATAATCCCATCCGTAATCTGCCTTCCTTCTACATATCCAGATTGTTCTGGAGATATAATAAGGGGAAGCAAAGGCTTCAATCTGGAAGCTATAACCTTGGAGACAATTTATATAATGTTGCACAAAGCAATCGGTTTGTATTTATCTGGAGTATTGGATTCCTCTGCTTTGGGGATTAATGCAATGAATGTTGCGTTCATGCTTGGATACATCCATCGTAAAGTGTGTGATTCTTCCATGACCTGCCAGACTTCCCATTTAACTAGATCCCAGAAATGCTGAAAAAAGTTTGAGGTGAATTCGTCTGGTCCTGGCGCTTTCCCTGGTTTTAGCTGATGCACAGTAGTCTCAACCTCTTGAAGACTTATGGGCTTGAGAAGGAGAAGATTATGATCTTCAGTGATTAATCTCAGTATATGTCTGATGACTTTATCAATAGCCTCTATTCTGTTTATGTTAGGTTCTTGATTCATCTTCTTGAAGTAATTGAGGAATTCCTGTTCAATGCCTTCATGGGTTTCAATTTTGCTTCCTTGCTCATTGTTGATATGGGAGATTTGATTGTTCATTCTTCTTTGCACTGTAGTTTTGTGAAAGAATTTTTTATTCTTTTCACCCTCCTCCAACCATCTAACTCTAGATTTTCGCCTCTAGAGAGTTTCCCCCTGTAAGTCTCTCTCAAGGATTTGATCTTCTATGGATTGCTCTTTCTTGGCTAGCTCTTCAGAACGTTCTTCAGTGATCATTCTTTGCTGAATAGCTTTCATTTCTTGATTGAGGGTTTCCTTAGCTTTGAAGATGTTGCCGAAGATGGATTGATTCCAGCGTTTGATTTCCCCCTTCAAATATTTCAGCTTCCTTTGGAATATGGACATTTTTGTGCCATCCGTTGTATTGAATTTTAACCAGGATGCTCTGACAAATTCATAAAAGTCCGGATGAGATAGCCAAAAAGCCTCAAACCGGAAGGGTCGCCTTGTATTGCATCCAGGACGATTCCAATGGAGGGCGATTGGCCAATGATCAGAGCCAGAGATAGGAAGGATAGATGCAATGAATTCTCCTCCTAGATGAACTGCATTATCAGAAATCAGGAATCGATCGAGACGAGAGGCTATTTGCATTGGTTCTGCCCTTTTGTTGTTCCAATTATATAGGCCATTATTTGAAGGAAGATCTATCAGCCAATTATTCTGAATGAAGTCTTTTAATATAGAGCCATCCCTATTTATTCTGCAACGTCCTCCCTTTTTTTCCTCCATTGTTGCGATCATGTTGTAGTCTCCTCTAGATATCCATAACGGGTACATCCTCGCTATATTGAGCTGCGTTATGGCATCCAGAATTTCAACCTTGTGCTGGGTTTCTTGAGGAAAATACACATTTGTCATATGACCATAGATATTGGTGCCAATTATGTGAAAGATGGCTTGAATGAAGTTTTTATTTGCATGTATGTTGTTCAGTTGAATGATTCGCGCATCCCAGAGCACTGCAAGTCCTCTTGACGCTCCATGAGCATCAACAACTGTTACTAACCCTTCAGGCCAGGCCTTTGCTGCTATTTTTTCCAATACTGTCGAATTACATTTTGTTTCTTGCAAAAAGAGGATTGTGGGTTTTTCCTCCATTAGCATATTTTTTAGTAGTCTTCCTTTCCTTGGGCTGTTGAGCCCTCTGATATTCCATGAGATCAACTTCATTGGGAAGGTTTGGGGTTGATATTGAAATACTTGGTTAACTTAGCATATCTGCCTGATTCTACCAATACTTCTCTGATCTTGATGGTTCTCTCCAAAGTAGTTTTCCTTCCACGTTTCTTGCTATCTTTGGTGATGAATTTCCCATCCCATTGGCTGCCAATTTGAACCCCTAATGAATATTTTTTTTGGGCTTTATTGAGGACTGCCACTAGATTATCCAATTGTCTATCAGGTATTTTGTCGAAGTTTCCTATTTTACAGGCCTGTTCTAAGCCTAAAATATCTAGCTCACCAATATCTATAGATTCCGTGTCCTCCTCCATGATTTGAGGTTCTTGATAGCTTCCATCGCTTTGCTTCTCATCTGCTAGATTGGGATTGGTACCGTCTATTTCCATTTCCGGGAAGCTCCAAGTGTTTAAAGCAGTCTTGAGATGATTGCCCTCTTGTTCTGCACCCTTTTCTCCTGTTTTCGATTGGGATCCTTCAATCTTTTCCTGACTACTTCCTGTTTTATTGGAGGGTGTATTGTCTGGATCCTACATGTCTTCATTAGCTAAAGCTTCAAAGCTATTGCTTGTCGAGGCTTTTGATTGATCCACTGGAGGAATCTTTGTAGAGGCTGCTGATTTTTTATTTCCTCTTCTGCGATTTGGCACCTTAGTGAAGCCATCCGGCGTTGGGTTTTCCGGGTTAGTTTGAACCGAGGGTTTGCTATTCAATGGGCATTCTCTGTAGAGATGTCCTAAATCATGACATTTCCTGCACCTAAAGGGTACATGCTCATAATCAATTAACTGTATCCATTCAACATCTTCATGAAAAATACTTACCGTATCAGGCAAATCTTGTTTAAGGTCCATGTAGACGCAGATTCGTGCATATGAGGTATATCTATGCGTCTTTGTTTCTTCTGCTACCTTGACGAAGTCGCCCAGAAACATTGCTAATTGCCTTGAGAGACTCCTCTTCCCAGTATTCCAATGGCAGAGAGTACAGCCTGATCCACACCGGTGCGCAGCTTAGGTCTTCCTTGTCAGGGTCAAATCGTTCAATCCATTCTTTGAGAAATAGCCCGGTAGAGTTAAAGAAATAAGGCCCTCCATCTAAAACTTTGTTTCTGTCTTCCAAATAGTTGAATACTGCAGTGAAAAACCCCTTAGGCCCTAGGTGCAAGGTTATGTGTCCTTTTGGATACCATTTAACATTTATCCAGGTTCTCAACGCCTTCTCTTTTGGCCATATTCCAATCAATTTGCCTATGAGGGCATGATCTCTCATGTACTGAATTCTGGCATTGATGCGATGGCTTGGAAGCTCTACTTTCGGCCTATACGTGGCCATTGGCTTGCATGTGGAAGAGCTGACTTTCGGCTTGTCTTTCTGCGCGGGTTCAGTATGTGTCTGCTGGCTTCTGTCTGTATTTTCGTCCTCGTGCTCCTTTCCCCTGTCTGAATCCTCAATATTTCTTGGCTGGTTGTCGTTTGTTGGAGGAGGCGCCCCTCCTTCCCCCTAAGGGGGGTTCATTATTTCCGCCGATCAGAATCTACGGGTTGATGCCTGCTACTCTGCCGCAGTCTGCCAATGGTGAGCTCTGTCAGGAGGACCTGCTGTAGCAGGTATTTTCTGAAACCCTAAAGCATATTTTGTTATATTATTATTAGGCTTTTAAAAATATTATTTAAAAATATTTGAAATTGAAATTTTTAATGCATATTCTTTTATAAATATGAATAATGACAAAAATATAAACCATTAATTGAATTTATTTTATATTTAATAAAATAAAAAATAGGTTTATGAAAAAGTATTTATAAAATAAAGAAATTGAAATTGAAGACATAGTAATTAGAAATACATAAAAAAACTATATTCTTTATTGCACACTTGATTCAATTACATCATAATTATAGATGTAAATCATAGATATGGAGGTTGAGATATGTTTTCAACAAAATCCCAAACTACTTTTGAACCTAACATAGAAGCATTATCTCCAACTCCCTCCCTTAATGCTCACATGCCAAAAATACACATTACCACTTTGACCTACCACTTGACCTCCATTTAAAACATAACTATCTCTGATCATCGTTGACAAACTTTGTAGAATTGATGCTTCTTGACTACCCCGAAGAATAGCCTAAACACTGAATATCTCTATGCACATGCTTTCCTTTTAATAATATGCATCAAAATACATACTTCCATTTATATAAGTAAGTTGTCTATGTGATGAGCTTATCCAACAATCAATCATATAACTGGCCTTTCTAACATATACACACAAAAGAAAAAACGTAAATTCTCTTGAAGCACAAAAGAACAACAAGACCCATCAGGTTATAACAGATTTACATAAACAAATTAGCCCTATGTTCTCTTAGAACCCAAGGGTATTAAATCCTTTGATGGGTAATAAAAACCTTGGGAATGGAGTCCAACATTATCCTGTTACTATTCTCGAAGTTCCCTTTGCTCCTTCGCAAGCACTGAGTACATCATATTCGTGGGTGAATGGTCGATCGAGTAACAACTCCCCTCCTCATGTTAGATAACAGATAAATAATCAAATTCCCCAATTTTTACCCCAGAATACACGATCTGGAAACTACCTGTTTATTCTATTCAATATTCAATTCTCTCTTCGAAAGGCATGTGACGAGGGAGAGGACGACAGGAAAACAACAATTTCAAACCATATTCGTGATTCCTCCAAAAATAATCGAAATCTCTCCCATCAGTGGATGCAGCAACGTAAAACACTTCAATAAGATTGTCAGTCTTTTGTTGCTTTCAAAAACAATGAAGCTACCACTTTCTTTCAAATTTGGTCAAAGTGTCACTTGCAATAGTCCATCTCTACATGAAAAAGTGTCTACTACAACAAAACTTGAATTGCAAAGAAAGATTTCCTTGTTCAAACAAACAGGATTACGAAAGGGTTAGTAATGGAGCACGATTACATTGTATTCAACGATTGCGTTATCGGTCTTAAAATTTATGGAAATGGTGTGGGCTAGTGCATAAGCCTCAATAAAACTGAATCCGTGACACTTTGAATTAATAAAATCTAGGAGATTGTGCAGCTGGAGAAAATAATGAATCTCGTCACTGAAATCGGATCTGCCAATCCACCAGGCACTAGCTCACCACAACAGTCGCTTCAAACTTGCTCTCGTTCTACCATGATGCATCAACCCACAACACTTTGAATCTGCTCTCGGCTGATTCAAATAGGTCCATGGAGCCTCTTCGTTGCTCTCTTCTGAACCTCTGCACGCTCACAACGCCTACTCTTCTACAATTTGACTCCTTTCTAATGATCTGGTTCACCCCCAACTCAGCTTCTAGATCGACAATCACATGCTCATACCACATATAGTCCAGCACACATAGTTCCACACTGAATCCCAACGCACCGTTGTTTATACCAATGCCATACCAGCAGATTGAGGATTTCTCGCTGGAATGGTGGAATCTTGTCCAGTCTTCGCCGTGGTTCCGTGACTACTGGCTCCGAGAAAGTTATGAAACGCTCGAAGATGCAGAATCCTTTGCCAATCTATTCCCGGAAACCCTAGAAGACACAGATGAGGTCGATGAGTTCTCAGAACTGAAGTCACAGCTTGAAGAAGCGCTTCTGCAGTGCTCTACAGCTATCGAGGGGAGTGTATTCGCAGAAACGGATGTAACACAACACTTTATAGATGCAAATGAGAGATAAGGAAGTCGTGCTGCTAAAGTCTATGAATGGAAAGCTCTGCAAGCTAAAATTAAAAGCGGAAAACCAAGAATCCTTCCTACATGGCGTAAACACTTAAACTATACAAATACCATGTTAAAATACGAACCAAACTTTATTAAATCAACTGAGGAACTTACAGATGTGAAACACCACCTGTAATACTGCGTCTGCAGAAGAACACGCTCCGCTTGCATGCATTACATGAGAGATATTTATAGTTTACACACATTTAGGGAAGTTGAACGGAATCCTAGAAAACAAGAACATAATCTTAAATTAAGGTTCAGTTTGAGCTGTCACTCCATTAAGCCATTTATACATTAATCTCAACATGTAACTTATAATTATTTATGGAATTCTTAAGGTGCCCTCCAAAACAAATTACAATATAACAAATTGAATTTTGATATTTTTATTACTTTTAACATTTTTATTATGAATTGAGCCAAGATTTCAATTTTTACAAGTTACAACATTTCCAACAAACTATATTCTATATTACTTTTAACCTTTTATTATTTTTGTATTGAGTCTACATATAACTGTTAAATATTAAACATGTATGCCTACACAGCTACCCCTATACTCACTGACATTGACATTAGATTAAATTTGTTAAATGTTAAAAATATTAAACATTTAAGCTTGACATCTATACCCCATAGTATATTGTAGAGCATTTCAGTGCAATAAAAGAAAATAACTTTATTAAAACAAAATAAAAATAAAAAATCGCATGATATTGACCTATGATTTTGAGAAACTATGAAATTGACCTATGGCATCCTTGTGGAATGTATCCTATTCAAAGTGAGAATTAAATACTTAGTAGATTCAAAATTAAGATGGATCTAAATTAATTATAAACCAGCAAAATAATAACAACATTGTTTTATATTTATTTTATAGAAAATATATTTTAATATCATAATGATGTAATTTAAAATTTTTTAAAAAATATTAATAATTGATTTATATATATTTTTTAAATAGAATAAAAATATCTATATAAATAATTATAAATTAACGAATTATATATATATATATATATATATATATATATATATATATATATTATATATATATATATATATATATAATTTGAATGAGTTTTTCATTATTGCATCTCAACTAAATTAAATATCCGCGGTATCATTGTTTTTTGATTGGTTTAAGTTTTAGAGTCTTTTAGGAAAAGTGAGAGATTATAAATGCTAATTTTTTAGTGATATATTTGAGAAATATTTAATGATTATGAGTGTATATATATTTTAATTTCGAATTTATTAAGCATATATTAAATGTGTTGAGATGCAAAACTTCTTTTAGAGTGAGAAGAGATTTGATCTCTCTCGAAGCTTGGTAGAAAACTTATTTTAGAGTGAGAAGGGATTTGATCCCTCTGGACGCTTGGTAGATTGGAGTTAAGATGGATCATAGCTAGCTTAAATTTCCTCCTTTAAATAGACTATATTCCACAAGAATACCATGAGTTCTCATAAAATTGAAGCTCTAAAACCAACCAAGTCAAATTTTATTTTTATTTTATGTTATTTTTATCTTGTAAAAATGTTTAAAGTAGGGTATTTTTATTTATTTCTTCACCATATTGGATTGGAGAGCTCGGTGCAATGATTAATTTTATTTCACAATTAGTATGATATTGTTTAATATTTTTATGTTTATGGTAAAGTAAGGCTAGACCAAGTGGTTGAGGAGGGTTGTTAACTCCCTCACCTGTCATGTTCGATTTCTCGAAATTACATGCTTCGCTTGTATTTTGTTATATTATTATTGGGATTTTAAAAAGATTATTAAATAATATTTGAAATTGAAATCTTTAATGCTTATTCTTTTATAAATATGAATAATGACAAAAATATAAACCATGAATTGAATTTATTTTGTATTTAATAAAATGAAAAAGAGGTTTATGGTAAAGTATTTATAAAACAAAGAAATTGAAATTGAAGGCATAGTACTTAGAAATACATACAAAATTATATTCTTTATTTTACACTTGATTCAATTACATCATAATTACAGATGAAAATCATAGATATGGAGGTTGAGATATGTTTTCAACAAAATCCCAAACTACTTCTAAACTTAACATGGAAGCATTATCTCTAACTCCCTCCCTTAATGCTTACATGCCAAAAATACACATTACAACAAAAATATGGATCTTTTTTTGGTTGGTCTTCATGAGCACTCACATCCACATTAGAATCTAGTAGACATTGCTCTTTCTTCACCACTAAAACTTTGAGCTATCTCTTGAACTCCATTTAAAACATAACTATCTCTGACCATCATTGACGAACTTTGTAGAAATGATGTTTCTTGACTACCCCGAAGAATAGCCTAGATATTGAATATCTCTATGGACATGCTTTCCTTCAAGTAGTATGCATCAAAATACATACTTCCATTTATATAGGTAAGTTTTCTATGTACTGAGATTATCCAACAATCAATCATACAACTGGCCTTTCTGACATATACATAAAAAAATAACCCGTAACTAATGCTCTTGAAGCATCGAAGAACAACAAGACCCATTAGGTTATAACAGATTTACATAAATGAATTAGTGATATGTTCTCTTAGCACTGAAAGGTATTGAATCCTTTGATTGGTGATTCAAAACCTTCGGAATGGAGTCCAGCATTGTCCTACTACTACTATTGATGTTCCCTTTGCTCCTTTGCAAGTGCTGACTACATCATCGTTGTTGTCTGTAATGAAAAATCTTCGTAGGTGAAGGATCAATTGAGTAACAACTCCACTCCTCATCGTAGATAATAGATAAATAGTCAAATTCCCTAATTTTTACCCCAAAATACATGATATGACAACTACCTATTTATTTTATTCAGTCTTCAACTATCTCTAGAAAAGAGTGTGACCAGGGAGAGGACGACAGGAGAACGACAATTTCAAAACAAATTCGCGAGTCCTCCAAAAATAATCGAAATCTCTCCCTTGAGTGGATGCAACAATGTAAAACATGTCAATAAATTGTCAGCCTTATGTTGCTTTCCAAAACAATGAAGTTGCTACTTTCTCTGAAAAAATGGTCAAAGTGTCACTTGCAATATTTCATCGCTACGTGAAAAAGTGTTTACAGTAACAAAACTTGAATTGGAAAGTAAAATTTCTCTGCTTAGACAAATAGGACTACGAAAGGGTTAATAATGGAGCACAGTTACATTATATTCAACAATTGTGTTGTTGGTCTTAAAAGGACAATAGGACATTGTTAAGAATTTTGTTTATTTGTCTAAAGGTCATGGGAAGACGGTCCCATATGGAACTAGACAGAATACGATTTATTGTTTCAAAGTGGGAATTATAGAGGGCTAAATGGAGGCACCCTATAATCCCCTACTTTGAAGTTTTTCCTAGATAAGATATTTATTCTACAATAAAATCCATAAGATTAAGGTGATTTTGGGCCAATGTTTGAGATTCCATATATTACTCTAGTTACGTTAATCCCTCTTGGGACTTGAACCTGAAAGAATGTGGCAAGATTTAAGGATATTGAAGGTGCCAGAGGGGCCTGTTGACACGACGAATTTTCGTTATGCCAACAAGGGGAACTAACTCAATCACAGGCCCCAATTAGACCTGCTTTCATTTGGAGTGGCTAGTTCCAACGGGTTTTAAAGGATCCCGTAAACTGTTATAGGTGTTGAAAGATTGCTCCCCAGAGTAAGACTTCACTTAAATCAACAAAAGAAACAACTAACCTGTATGTATCAAATCCTATCTATACTAACCTTACCTTGTTATGCTAGTCCTAACTATTCTAATATCCTGCGTGAGCATAACAAAGAGATTAAACATCATCTATAGATTCCAAGTCCAAATGAATCAATTACTGGTTCATAGTTGAACAAGGTTGTATTAAATCTTAATTGCAATCTAATTACTCATATAGGAATACATATTCCTTTCCATACAAATAAAACTTGCAACTGATGTTTAACATGGTTTTGAATCAGCAACTGCTCATGAGTTAACCATGCTATTAAATTATATTCGAATAACCAGGAATAAGCATGCACTGTATGTTATTAATATGCACAAAGCAAAGCACATTTATATTTATGCCAGCAACAACACCCTGATTCTAAACACATGAAAGAAGAGGAAAATAAATCTGAAGCAAAAGGCTCCTTCTTGACCCAAACAATCTTCTTTATTAGCACAATAAATCAAAAGTTGTTCTTCCCAAAAAAAAAATGTCTTCCCTCCATCTCCGGAGGTAATACTTATGCAGGAAGAAATTGACTCTCTGTATCGCCCTGACCCTCCATCTTCGCGGCTTATTCAATATACAAATTAAATATACGGATGTAGAACGGTCCGCCAAACTGCCGACACCTTGAGGCTACTTTTGCTAGGGCATTTTTATTTTCTAGGGGAAATGAAAGGATGTTGATTAAGAGAGTGTGGTTTTGTGTCATCTCTCTGTACCTGTATGGAGTGGACATTATTCCCTATCATTTCTTGAAGGAAACTGAAGACACTGCGCTCATCATCCCACATCTGGCTTGCTTTAAGGTGTATCTGGAGGTAATAAAATCTTGATGGATCAACGTTGTCATGAGTGCTTCCACTGAACATAGAGAGTTTCTCCATTATGCACTATGGCAGTTCGTATCCCTTTCTGGCAGAATATGTCTTTGCAATATCGACACCACTAGTGCAGAGGTGTCATCTTGATATAAATTGCTTTTATCCACTACCGAGTCCACTTGAACTCGCCTGCGGAAATAATTCATATGAGCTATGATTATGAAAAATATGACAAACATGCTCACAAACAAACCTTACATTCAGCCAAAATTTCTACTTAATCTTGCAACGCAGAGAAACTACAATTATTAAACCACTGAACATGTTGTAACATGTATTCTCATTGCCCATAATATTCATTTTTACTCAAGGATTTCTTTGACAATGCTTCAAAAGCAGACCATTCACTCTATCAGATTTTCTTTTAAAAACCCGGACCACAACACTTTATCGGAATACATGGGAATATACAGGAAAACCCATAGCCGAACCATAAGGCCGCACTTCAAATACTATACCCCCAGATCTATAATCATCATCAGGTCCGCTCATCGCATCGTGCCTTATGTATAAGCCTTGGGCACCGCTGATTGCGATTTGCAATAGAATTGAAATAAATATGTGCTGCGGTTAATAATCCCATCGGGTCCGCTCATCGCATCACACCTTATGTATAAGCCTTGGGCTCTGCCAATTGTGACTTGTGATAGGTTGGACCCGAAATATATATGTGCCATGGTTAATAATGTCGACGGGTCCACCATATGTGATTTTCCTTTGAAAACCCAGACCACAACATTTTATCGGAACACATGGGAATCCATGGGAAAGCATGTAGCTGAACCATAAGGCCAGACTTCAAATACTATACACCCGGGTCTATAGTTATCGTCGGGTCTGCCCATCGCCCCTTCGCATATCGCATGTCACTTTACTGTCGCTGACTACCGATTGCGATTGCGATTTGCGATTTGTGATTGGAGGAAGTGGTCCCGAAAAATATATATGTTGTGCTTAATAGTCCCGGCGGGTCCACCATATCACAGAGTGCCTTATGTACAACCCTTGGGTTCCGCTGATTGCGATATGCAATAGGCCGAACCTGAAAAATATATATGATGCGGTTAATGATCCTGGCGGGTCCACCATATTGCGAAATGTTTGAAGCTTGGGCCTATGTATTGGTTGAGAGTGTTGATTGCGATATGTGATGCGATCAAAGACTTGATCGAATCATAGTTATTCATGGGAGATGGACCTTTAGCCTTTGCCAATGCGAAAAGCAATATGCGATGAAGGCATGCATCGAGAGATGTGTAAAGACTGAGGAAGTGCGAAAAGGGTAAGTTATGAATATTTGCATAGTATTTCTATTATCAAAGCATTGATATAGAAATAATGACGTGATAGGAGGTTTTGAGGGTTGAGTCTATATACACCCAAAGAAAAGAGTGGGGGTTGGTTACATGTGTGGGCATAGAGCGCCATGAAGGTTTATGAGGATTGAAAGGTCCTGATGAAGGATATGAATGAACGGCTAGACTGGGCTATAAATGAATCATGCCGCAGAGATTTATCCTAGGGGGGTCTTAACCATTAAGAATTGAATATTTGACTCGACAGAGAGTTAAAATCCCTGAGATAAAAGTAGAGCATTCGGAGAGTTATCATTAGGAGAAATAAAAGATCAAATTTTTAGGGGGCCCATTCAAATATGCTACGAGAGCAGGTTTTAATAGGGTGGTGGTTGTGGCCACAACAAATGGTGAACCGCTGGATGAACCAGTTATCTCTGTTACCAAATAAACTTTGGATCAGTAGAACATCAGGGTGTTAAGATAAGCTTGAAATGCAAACTGTATAGATGGATAGGCATGGGTTCCACTTCAGCATTAATAGCTTTAGGCAGGATAAAGACAAATAGCTTCTACTTACTGATAGGGTTTTGACAGGCATTCTCCAATGGTTGTATTGTGGGATTGATTAACCTTCCTTTACTTATTTTCTACTTTCAAAATCCTTTCGGGGCCATCACTGGTCTGTTAATACCTATTTAGGTGTGTACCTCAGCTCTTTATCGCTCATCAAACTTGATGTAGATGTGTTTTTCTGCACTTTATGTAAGAATTTTAGTGTTATACTTTCGTATGATTGAATGGGGTGCAGTCATGGATCGTGCCATATTTTTAAATTGATTAAACAAAGTTGGGCTTGCTGTGTCAACCAGTACTTTGAGTCCAGCAACAGTCCCTACTCTAACCGGCTTCCCAAACAAACTATCCTTCTAGATTGGCACAAGGAATCAACATTTCATTTTCTTTTACATAAGTCCTTCCAGTTTCAGGCACAAGGACTAGAGCACAATTAAATTTGCCACAGGATAAGTGACAGTGAGCTTAGCCCATGAAAGGAGGTTTACTTGTAGGTGATAGATGTTGAGTCTTGAAAATTTCATTCATTTCCATTACACTTTCACTATTATGTCCACTATATCACCTCCATTTCACTACTATGTCACCACATTCATCCCACTTTCATTATCATTGGGTCACATTTATGTTTTTCCAATCTTTATTAATTCTAAACCTTTTAAGTGAATTTATGGTTAAAAATTAGAAAATAATATGCATATGCTTATACCTAACAAGTGGGTTGAGATTGTTGACATGTGTAGGTCAAAAGGAGGCTTCTAGAAGACCCTTATGTGGCACTCTAAGGCCAAATTCGAATTTGAGTGGAAAGAATCATGGGATCATGAGGATATGTGTCACATCTCCTAATTGTATTGTAACTCTAAGAAGACATGTGTCTTATCAGTTACTATTTTGATTAGGACTCTAGAGATAGAGGGAGAGATTCATGGACTCTCATTAATGAGATGGCTTCTCATCTTTTTAAATAGGAAATCTCTCTCCTTCATTTGTTAGTCTTTTTAGTCCCTAGTTCTTAAGATTGTAGTTCTTCCTTGATGGCTTTTGAAAGCTTTGGAGAACTTTGTTGTACTTTGTATTTTTGAAGAATTTGAATAAAGCTTTGATGTTCTCAACATGGAAGGAGATGTGAAGTAGATGTCATGGAGCACATTAGAATGTAAGGTAGAGTAGATTTCATTTTGTAATTTTTCTTTGATTTCATTATGTCATTTGATTGCTTTCAAGTTTGATAGTTTAGATTTTCCATTCATGCAATTTTAATTCATGTAAGTGTGTTCAACCGGTTGATTCTAGATTAGTTTTTTTCTTTACATGTTTTTGCATCAAATAGTGACATGAGATTTACCTCTCTACTGACTTTGTTTTTTTTTAGCTTTTCAATTTCAGTTATGCTTTGATTTCAGTCTTATTCATTTGCTTTGTTAATTAGTTTAGATATCAGATTGCCCATTTCATTGACGGTTACCTCCGAAAGCCATAGTTAGACTAACTGGCGAGGGATCGAAATATGAATGTTGTGATTTGATTTTAGTTTAATTTTCTGCAATTAGATATTGGATTGCTCATTTCATTGACGGTTACCTCCGAAAGCCATAGCTAGACTAACTGGCGAGGGATAGAAATATGAATGTTGTGATTTGATTTTAGTTTTACTTTTCTGCAATTAGATATCAGATTGCTCATTTCATTGATGGTTACCTCCGAAAGCCATAGCTAGACTAACTGGTGAGGGATCGAAATATGAATGTTGTGATTTGATTTTAGTTTACTTTTCTGCAATTAGATATTGGATTGCTCATGTCATTGACGGTTACCTACAAAAGCCATAGCTAGACTAACTAGCGAGGGATCGAAATATGAATGTTGTGATTTGATTTAACTTTTTATTAGTTTGCAGTTTTTGATTTGTTTGAGTGCAATAGCTTAACTTTTATTTCCGTATTTAGATAAGCAACAGAGAAAGTGATTTCATGATCAGTATTTCATCTTGTGTTTGATTGAAGTAGCTGCATACTTACACTTTTGTTTAAGTACTAATTCCATAAATAACATGTTTTGAGATATTTTGAAGTGCTAAGTTTTGGAAGTTACCATTAGGGACATAAACCTTGTCTTGAAATCTACATCCATACTTGACCTTTAAAAGTATTCTTAAGCCTAGAATAGATTCATTTGCATTAGACACTTTAGGAGATCAACAAAAACAACCCTTAAAACAAAAAAATCTATAAAACAACGGAGTAAGAAAGATGTTAACTAAGCACATTTGGTGCACCATCACTCATCAGTTACGATACTCAGATTGATAATTTATGTAGGAAATTTAAGACGTTAAATTGACTAGACATTTTGGCGCCGTTGCGGGAAGTGTAATTAGGAGACCTTATTTCTTACATCTAAAAAAAAAAAAAAATTAATAATTCTTGAGTATGCTCTCCTCCTGCACTTAGTGTGATCTGGAGGACCAGAAAAAGAATTGTTATAAAAAATAATAATTAATAATTCTTGAGTATGCTCTCCTCCTGCACTTTGTGTGATCTAGAGGATCAGAAAAAGAATTGTTATGTTAAAAAAAAAAGAAAAAAAAGAGGAGACAAGATAAACTTCATCATTTCAATTGATTCAATAAAAAATAAATAAAAATTAATGAAACCCAACTGCTTTGATAGGTTCGACTGTCTAAAGATTGACTGGTTATGGTTTGTAGTGGTCCTCAAAACACTGTATCATGTTTTAATAATGTTTTGCAACTTAGCTGCGGAATGTAGCCTGATTCCACAACTAGTTGAGAATTCTGCAGCCGATTTCAAGGTTTAGCAGGTTATAGACGTCCAATGAAGAAACCGACCACATGGGCATCTCCAGAATTGTCACGACATGGATCTTATCATAGTCACCCAGTTTAGATCGATAAAAAACCAGCCTAAGACCTCAGTCAAAGTCCTGTTTTTATCATATTTTCCTTGAAGTCTTTTGCTGCCTAAAATTGAAAATCATTAATCCTTCTTATAAAATTTACAATTTCAGAGAGAGAAAAAAAAAATGGAAAACAATTTATGGCTATCTTGAATCCTAGCTTTCACTGTGGCTTCAGTAGGAAAATTTGCATTCCTGTTTGAAGCCTTGGCCCTGAAACAAACCTGCAAAATCATTAAAAAAAAAAAAATGCATTTAGAAGTGAGTTTATATCATAACGATGGTGGAATATGCATTGGAAGCTTACATAGTCTAATCACAAGATCTGATCCCAAACAAAATCCATGACTTTGAAATCGAGACAGAGTGCTGGCAGCCGCAACCTTCATATGTTGAAGGGATCTCGCCCGCGACCAAATTCCAAATTGCAAATGGCGATGTTTAAATTCTAGAGAACATGGGCTATTTAAATAAGGGCTATATCAAAGAAGAAATTTAGAAACTGCATTGTTTGTTTAGACCGTAAAAATGTTGCCCAATATGCATATGAATTAGTTGCAATAAGCCAACAGCTGAATGCTTTGGGCTTGATAGATGTGCCAAAAATTGATTCGGATAGTAGTTTAGCCGAAGCTCTAGACAATGGGTGATACAATTACTTTGTTTTTCTATTCATAATAACAACAAATGATTCAAACATATGCGGCAGAAGAAATCGATTTTACAACCGAATGCAGAACAATAAACATATTAACTCAGAAAAACGTAAACAGAGAAAAATGTCAAACTTTGAGAGCACGATTTAGCCAAACGGAGGTGAATTTGAAAAAAATAAAACATGGGTTTTCACCAGCAGGGTCAATCAGATAACACAAAAACAGTTTTAATAAATTCGTGGCGGTTTGAGAGAATTTCTCGGTTCTCTGAAGCCTCGTTTTGCGTGCCGCATGAGAAAAAACAGTGGTTTTTTTTAATAGTTGCAGCGATATTTCGGTTTCTTTGAGAAATCCGCTCAGGTCCGATTTCCTTGGCTGCCAGGTCATCCACCATGTCATTGAATGTGTGAAAAAAAATGATTTCTATTAAATGAACAAGGAATAGTTTGAACACGACACGTCGTAGGTGTTTGAAGAAACATGACTCTCTGACCCATGAAGTTGCTGCCACCCGTCTGTTCCTGTTCCGTTACTTCTGGTTAGATGTTGGGAGAAAATGGAACAGGGAAAACAAGGTTTAATACCCATGCTGGCTAAGTTTATCGAAACCAGATCTTGTAGATATGGAGTGTCATACAAACCGCAGAAGATCAACTAAAGCTCCAGTCAACTGTTAGGCATTTATTGCACCAAAAAAAAAAAAAAAAAACTGTGATTCATATACGCACTCTCAATTCACATATGATGTCATGAAACCACTTCAGATTGAACAATTAATGTAGTAAATCTTTCTGGTAGAGAATTACAGAGAGTTGCAAATGCATACATGGATTTAAAATAGCGTAATGTTGTAGCATGAAGCTGCACAAATAGTCCAGTCATTGCTCAGGCTAGACAACAATGTTATTATCAATCATGACCTTGGTATCCTTGATTATTTATCGGAATTTATTTGCTATTTGTATGGGAAGCCCGAGGCTTATTGTGTAGTAACATTGGCATTTTCAGTTAGAGAAGGGATCAATATCATTTTGGTTGGTTTTGTTTCAACTGAAAATCTCCATTTTAAAGATGAATCACTCACTTTTAAGGCTGCAGAAACTTCACAAGAAAGTGTGGAAGAGATAAAAAGATATGTACGACACAAGTATCCAAAATATGTGTAAAACTGATGGTTGACTGTCTTTTAGCTGCAGCTACTTTCCGCAATTGTTTTTGTTAAACTCTAGGTTGCAGGCGTCATCAAGCAAAACAAGCCACATGGGTAGCTGGGAAAATGTCAGTATATGGATGGTGTCCTATTCATTTGATCCAATTCGATGAAAAAGTCCCCGGTCAAAGGGAAGTCAAGTTGTGTGTTATCACTAATTCGCCACACTAAGTCACTGCATGTCAAGAAAAAATAATAATTTTGAATCAATGAAATGAATAAGTTATTTGCTCACTTTTCTGAAGGTATTGATTAATTTTTGACTGATGATGAAAGATGAATGACTAAATTTGTATTCAAGATTTTTAGCTATAGAAATCGTGCACATTCTGCAGCTGAAGTCCAATTCTGTAGCTGAAAAAAACCTCATTGTTCAAATCAGCCTAACGTTTTCATAAAAAATCAGATTTTGATGATTCAATTATCATTGGAAAGGTCTCAACAAGATCTACACAGTGAGAAATCCATCATTAGAGTTTGAAATGGTAAATAATGAAATAAATTGCTGAAAAGAAGCAACATTCAACTTGGGGCACCAATTCCAAAGCAGGTATAAATTCTTTTGATTTTTCCTTTGAAGACTTGTTTCATTAATACAAATTCTTAGTTTTGTGTGTAAATATCATAACTAGAGAGATTGATCACCTCTCTCCTTTAATAACCTTACATTCCATTGCAGAAGAAGTATTAGTTT
>APFE030957853.1:0-14194 GCA_000404065.3 Pinus taeda
CGTACTTCTTTATTTTCATCAAAATGAGAGCCATGCCATGGGTGTTTGCCATCAAGTACAACATCTGAAATCATACCAGAACCATAATGCCAACACCCAGTGCCTTCCTCTTTTCTGCGACAACTTGTTTATTTTCTTTATTTTCAAGATCCTTATTATGCTCATCTCTTTTAGGAGGATCCTGGTGACCCTTGTCATGTTTCTTCTCTTCCCTAATTCATTCTCATCCTTATATTTGTCATTTCCCCTCACTTCACCATCCTATGAGGTGTCTTCTTCTATCGCACTATACTCTACCTCTGGCGCAGTCATCCCTTCTGTTGGCCATTGTTGTACTAGTGCGAAGAGGTCATATTCTATTAGTAAGAATGGCAAGGAAGGCCATTTCTTGTTTGTGTCCCTACAGGCTTGTATATATACTTTTTCCTAGCCTATACTTTTCGTATAGGATAGGAAAAAGGCAAGGATGTTGGTTCACCAACATATTCAAATCCATGTGATATAACATGAAAAACATCATGTTCTCCATTTCTCATGACTGTTGGGTGGTATACCACAGTGAGGCATACCGCGTGACTTCACAAACATCTACATATACTAGAGAGAACTATGAATCCTCTAGTTCTGTCCTTGTCATCATCTCTATAATCAAAATTAACCATGCATAATGAAATGTTTCACCTTTTTCCTAGACCTCGTGGCAATCGTCCACAAATTATTTGCAAAGATATTCAACTCAATTGTATTGAACACCATTGGCACACTACGTAGCTAATGAAGCCACTTCTTCAAAGACTTCATTAACCTGACACTTTTTCATGATCTTCCTAGCCAATATGTGCGTTGTGAAGTAAAATACCTGGTCGTTGATTAATTTGGTATCATATCCCCTCTTTCCTTTTGTCAGACCAAACTTTTTTTTCATGTTGTTGGCTATGGTGCAGTCCTGATCCTTTCCAACAAATTCTTCTACGAGGTTCAGCCCTTGATATAGCAGTCTGGTGATTTGCCATATCAACATTGGATCTGTATGGATCTTATTTCCCATCCATAAGAATCCATCGTGCACCTACAAAAGCAACTATCGCACACAATTCCTCCTCCCCAGACTTCTACCAAAGTTCGATGCATTCAGCATGTTTATCAATCTTGACTTCGCCAATCCATTTTCCCACTGCAATCATTCTAACCTTGTCACTCTGCTCTCTAGGGTAGTTTACTTATTTTAGATATCAATCTCATTTGAACTTTGGGTACTTCTTCCTATCATTGATGTTGTAGTTCATGAAATTGAGTGTGAAATTTTCCTAAGTAATTCAACTGTAAATGGTACTTCCTCTAGCAATAGGGCTGTGAAGGTTCCTAACTTTGTATCGTTCAATTCTTTCACTGGTTTAGCATTCAATTTTCTCAATGTAATATATGGTGGGAGAGGTGATGGAAATGTTGCACCATCTATTTCCATATTCTCTACATGCTCCACTTCTTCCTCACTGTGTCTGACTCGCTCGGATTCTTTTTGAGGTTCGACAGGTTTCTTATCTTGTTTTTTCTTTGTTCTCTCTTCCTTGGTTGGTTTCTTCCATGGAGATCTTCATTGTTTTTGCGACGATGCTACTACGAGCTATGTTGTTGTAGGCGTACCATCTTCCATGATTCTAGATAAGCCCTTCTAACGAAAATTATGAACAATTTCTTCCCAAGAATGCTCATACGACATATGAGAGCGAGAGTTTATGCAACTTCTTGTCACTATCAATGCTCAAACTCTCAATTCAAAAAAATTCCAAATCTTGGTGGGACACGGTTTTTTATAGAAATTTCAAGTTTCTAACCTCATCATTAACATTTATATTATCTATATTTTTACCAGATTGTGTTCATTAATTTCATATCTATCCTTGTATCTTGTCAATCTGTCTTCATAAATGCAACTTTCCGTGTGTTTTAACATTACATTTTCCCTTTTAATGGTCATATTTTTAATGAACTTTGACGTATCCTATATTGTAGAGAACAACCCTTCTTACATCACAACTCCTATGTACTTCGACATAATCTAGACTATAGCGAAGTAACTTCCTACGTCGAAGCTCTCTGTGGTGTAGTTTCTAGTCCAATGCTCACTTTCAACTATAGGTGGCACTAATACTTTTCCCCTCTCTTCTTTAGAGTGAGGTTGTAGGGGCAAGGTTGTCCCTATATAGCTTCAACTTGCTACCATTTAGTCTTCCTTGGACCAATTCTCCATTTAACTTTTCTAATTGAACTCCACCTCCATCAGTAATATGCTTGATAATGTAGGGGCCCAACCAATGCATCTTGAATTTTCCTGGAAATTTCATAAACTTATTGTCATAGAGGAGAACAAGGTCTCCTACTTGGAACCTCTTATGCTTAATATGTTTGTCATTCCAAGCCTTTTCTCTTTCTTTTTCTACCTGATGATGAAATCCTACTATAAATATGTCTTCTTCCAAAGTAATCAACTGTGAAATTCTTTCCTCCATTATATCAGACTTTTCCATATCTGTAAAAGTTGCAATCCTCAGGATAGGCTCAATGTATTGCATGGGAATCACAACTTCTTTCCCATAAATTAACCTGGAGGGTGTCTTCCCTATCAAAGTTTTACATGTGGTCCTATAAGCCCATAAAATTTTCGGAATTCTAAGGTCCTAGTCATCTCTGTTCACATTGTGTACCTTAGTTAGTGCATTCTCTGAAATCTTATTAAATACTTCTACTATTCCATTGGCCTGAGGGTGATAAGGGGTACTCTTTTGATGTTAAACTTGGAATTCCTCAATCAGTGCTTCAATATTTTTATTCAAGAAGTGGGAAGCTTGGTCACTGATCAAAATCTTTGGACATGAGAATCTAGACAATATATACTCAAAAATAAAATTCACAGTACACTTTAAATTTTCATCCCTTATTAGTTGTGCTTCAATGCATCTTGTCAAGTAATAAGTTGTTGTAATTATGTACCTCGCACCAGTCCTCTTTCCAGGTGGGTTGATGCATCCAACAAAATCAATAGCCCACTTATCAAAGGCCTGTAATCTAACTTGTGGTATTAATAGAATCACATCTCTTCTCGAAGGTTTTCCTATTCTTTGACACACATCACATGCTCTACAATATGTCCTTTGATCTTTGTGTAGTGTAGGCCACCACAATCCTACTTTCAAGATCTTATGTGCAGTAGCTTTTCCTACATAATGTCCACCAGTTGCGCCACCATGAGGTTCTTTCATGTTCAGGATCACATCTGTGCAATATTTGATATGGTCCCGTCTTATATAATTTTCCTTATATTAATAAAATTTCATATGCCTTAACTAATAATTCTTTCTTTCGTTGCGTAATATACTCTGAAGGAGCCCTCCCTTTGGTCAAAAACTAAATGATATCTACAAAATGGTCATTTCCAAATCTAATTGCAAATAATTGTGTATCGGGGAGATTATCCTCTATGCTCATTGGTTCTTCTCCTATTTCCAATATTGATAGATGATTAGGGCTTGCATTTAGTCTTCCTAGTTTAACAATGATTTCAAAGTCATATTCCTGGAATAATAGTAACAACCTGCAAATATTTCCTCCTAAGACAAGCTTATTAACCAGATAATTAGTGCATAAATATTTGTAAACATCTTAAAGTGTGATCCTAGCAAAAAGTGTCTAGCTTTCTACAAAGTATACACCATGTCTAGTCCTTCCCTTTCTGTAGTGGTGTAATTATTTTATTCTTTAGATAACTTTCTACTTGCAAAATATATAGAATGATCAATTTCTCCTGCACCAGGTTGTGCAAATACTGCATGGAATTCCTTATTCCAATCAAGGAACACTAATATAGATGCAGCTACCATTTTTTATTTTAATATGCTGATGCTCTTCTGACATTCTTCATTCCACTAAAAAGTTACATCATTCTTTAACAATTTCTCCATAGGTGCAGTGATTTGTGCATATCACTTAATGAATTTCCTGTAATACCTAGTATGTCCCAATGTAGTGCAAAGTTGTCTTACTGTCTTAGGTGGAGGAAAATTCACAATGATAGCAGTCTTTGTAGGGTCCACCATTAGTCCTTTATTACAAACAATGTGTCCCAACAATATGCCAAAAGGTACACAAAATATGCACTTCTTTAGGTTCAGAGAGGTTTGATATTTTCTACATGTGTCAAGCATAAGTCTTATACTTCCAATATGTTTTCTCAACAATCGAAATAATTTCCAATCATCAAAGTATAATTCTAAAAATTTATGGATTTATTCCTTAAAATCCGCCACCACCACTCTAGAAAATATAGCAAGGGAATCCTTAAATCCAAAAGGCATTACTTTGTATTAATATGAGCCCCATTCTGTAGCAAATGTGGTCTTTTGTGGATCTTCAGGTGCAATCCTAATCTGATAATAACCTGAAAATCCATTCATAAATGAGTAAGCTTCCCGACCTCCTATATTGTTTAGCACTTCATTTGTGAAAGGGGTAGGGAAGGGATCATGTAAACATGCATCATTCAACTTCCTCAGATCAACGCAGATCCTAATTTCTCCTTGGGTCTTATTTTATTGTACCAACATAGGACTCACTCATTCTGATTCTTCTGCTAGTTCAATAATTCCTTATACTATCATCTTATCAAGCTCTATCTTTAATTTCTCCTTATACTTTGTGTTTAGCCTGTAAGGTCTTTGTTTGAATGGCTTTGTGTCAGGCTTAAGGGGAATCTTCATGAATCCTCGATCTCTTATTATACTCATGATCTCTAAAAACTTGGTGGGAAATAGTTCTTGGTATTCATGAAGTAACTTTGTAACTTTACTCACTATCTCTTCATCCCAATAGTCTCCTATTGTTGCAAACTTAGGTTCCTTCTCTGATCATATATTCACCTTCTTGGTCTTGAGTGGCTTTGTTATATCTGGTATTTCTAGCTTAGGTCTAGTTACTTCACGATATCCTTTTGATTCTTCTGTTTCGATGTTACAAGTATCTTCTTCTTCTTCTGCAGTAAGGTTATAAAATTCTTGTGCATTTTCTGTCTGCGCAACCCAATCATGTTTCTACCATGTCAATGGGGTTGAATTCACAAATATCCTCTTCTTAATTGTTTGAAGCAAAAAGTCTATGTATTGGAAATCATCCTCAAAATTGAATGTTAATATGAAGCCATCAACCATGTCTACCCAGTTTACTGTACCATGTCGAAGCGTTGTTACTAATTACTAGTTCTTAGGGATTGTCTCTGTTGGCCCTCGTTTTTTTATCCAATTTTGCTTAAGAAAACACACTTAATTTCTATATTATCCATTCATTTTCCATCATATACACCCCGTTTTTATGCATTTATGCATATCCAGGTATATAGATTTATTTTTGCAATTTCTAGTTGTTTTTATGAAAATTGAATTTTAAGTGCATTTTTTGACATAATCAGAAATTCCCGTAATGGCTTCATGGATGTCATATTTGCAAGAAACATCGACACAAGATGAGTACATTTATAGAAATCTTGGAAACCAATATTAAGCTAACTCCTATTGGTTCATTCAAACCAAGCTTAAATAGGCCCGGTCAAAGCTGATCAAACATGACCATCATTGAGGAAATCCCTAGGAAATAGGGCAGTTTTATGATTTCATGGAATTTTCCATATTTTTAGTGATAGGGTGGATGAGTTTGACTTGGATAAATAGAATATGGATAGACATAGCTATTAGAGACATTTTAGATAAGTTTGTTTCATATTTTTCTATTTAAGTAAAAACATTGAAGGCTTATGTATGTAGAATTTGTATAATTCCATATTGAGACTTCTTAATGCTTTGAGTTAATTTGAGGAACCTGTTCTATATTAATTTTTCTATTTAATGGTGTGGATGATTGAATGATTTTGCATTAGCTGATAATCTCTTCAAGCGTGCAAGGCAAGGGTGGAGGGCCCCCTCTCCAAGCGAAGTACACTTTATGGTTAATCTAGCTTGATTTTCATAAACTAGTTTTGCTTCAAATTTTTTTATTTGATTTTATGTATCACAATTTATTATGTTTGTTGATGAATCTTGGTTTATTTATAATCTTTATATGAAGGGACAAACTAGTGGTCAAGTTGAACCTTCCTTCTATTGGATTAATGAATAGAAACTAAAATTCATCTTTCTTGCTTTCAAGTGATTCTCTGAATTTTTAGTTTTCTAACAATGGCATTAATGATGAAAGAATTTGTAATGAAGAACATCAAATACCTCCTTAGTTAGGAGCCTCTTCCATTATTTGTTTATGCATCTTAAGCTATTCTCCATTAGTGGTTTTTGATTTTTGTTCATAAAGTAGTATTCTAGAAGGATGACAAATCTGGTTCTCCTAAGTTACGAGCCACTTCTCCTACTTATTACATAATGAATTAGAAATTAATTAGTTTAATTTTATATTTGTAATATGCAGTTCTAATTAGTTTATAATTGCATTTCCTTCAGTTTCCATAACTTATCTTCTAAATTTGATTATAGTTGATATCCATACATTTTGGAATGCTTCTAAGTTCTACAAATCTAGATTGATAATCAAATACTTGTGTTAATTTACTCTATAAATTAGCCCAACATTTTGGCACCGTCTTTGGGGAAGCATTCATCAACATAGTCAATTAGAGGATAAAAACAAAATATAAAAAATAAAAACAACAAAAATTAGTTTTTCTTTTAGTTATGTTTCTCTATGCCTAGAGGTAGAGATCAGAAAGGTAGAATCATTTAGTAAAACCCCCAAAAATTCAACCATTAGAACTAACTACACCGGTTGTTGGTAAACCAACTCTAGAGGAATTAGAAGAGAAACAACGAACGGGACAAAGATTGACTTTAACTGAATGACAAACCTTGTTAGCCCTGGAAGTAAAAAGAAAACAAACCCCAAAAGCAACATCAACTGTAGAAAAAACAAAAGGAAATAAGGAAAATTGTTAAACAAGTAGATCAGCCCATTCTTGAACCAATAGATCAACCTATTTTTGAAAACAAACTCAACTGCAGCAGCTTCAACTACCTTCGAACTAGCCTAGACCAACTCAACTACCAGCTTAGCCAGTAGAAAATATGAGTAACAAAATGGATAAACCTGCATACAATGTGGAAGAAGCAACATATTTTCCAACATACTTCATTCTTCCCATAAATGATGTCTATTTAAGTTCTGAGAAATTATTGCATAAAACTTCTCCTCTGATCATAGAAGAACCAACTAAACAAGGAGAACAACTTGAAACATCACATTCAGAAAATCAAAGTCAGAAAGGAAAAATTGTAATAACTCAAACACCACCTTATCCGGAGAGGTTAGTAGAGCAGAAAAGTCAAATGTCTCTTCCTGAATTTGATAATTTGGATGAATTTAAAAATACTTATGTCAAAACTCCGTTGTTGCAGGCAATAAAAGAAATTAAAATTTATGCTAAAACAATAAAGGAGTTATGCGTCAAGAAAATTGGTAAAAATAAAAAGGATCCTACTACAATCCAAGTCATTGGAAAACTAGCTAGCCTTATGTCTATAAGACAACAGTCGAAAAAATATATTGACCCTGGTATCCCTATGGTTAATATTTCAATTATGAAATTTTTCAGTTCCAAACACTTTAATAGATTTGGGAGCAGTTATAAACGTTATGACTACAGAGACTATGAAACATTTAAACTTAAACAACAATAGATCTACTACTACCATTTTAGAGTTAGAAGACAGATCTAAGGTTGTACCAGAAAGGATATTAGAAGATATCATTGTCTCTCTGGATTCATGGAAGTGTCCTGTAGACTTCTTCATTTAGCAGCCAAAAACAAACTTAGGAGGACATCCTCTAATTTTAGGCAGGCGTGGTTAGCCACCGCAAATTCCTTTATTGGATGTAGATCGAGAAGTATGATTATTTCACATGGGGATGGAAAAAAGCATGTCACACTTTATTCTCCAACACAAGAACCTTCTTTATTATCATGGCTTGAAGAACAAGAATAATAGAAAACTAAATCAGTTCTTAGTATTAACCAAGTCTTTGACCTTAGAGAAGAAGACGAGAATGAGGATTTCTTGGATATTTTCATCTCAGAACCAGATATTTCAGAGCAACTTAGAATAATTCACTATGAAGCTACAATTAATCTTTTGAATCATAGTTTTCAGGAAACCTGCATCATACAATCATTGCAAGATTCATTCACAAATATTTTTCATGTTAACTCAATTACCAATTCAAAAATTAAAATCATTGAAATTTATCCTGGAAAGAATTTGAATATTGGTAATAACTTACAATCATCACAAGAACAAGAGGTAATAGCATTGTTAAAGAAATATTCAAAAGTTTTTTCTTGGGATTACACAGACATGCACGGGATTCATCCCAACACATGTATCCACCACATCTATATTGATGATCATATGAAACCAGTAAGGTAGCGTCAAAGGAGGATGAACCCCATGATGAAGGAAATAGTGAAAGAAGAATTACAGGAACTGTTACAAGTTGGATTCATCTATCCTATTTTTGATAGTCAATGGGTTTCTCCCTTAGTGATAGTGCCAAAGAAAAATGGGAAGTGGAGGATATGTGTAGATTACAGGGAATTGAACAAAGCCACATTAGAAGATCATTTCCTACTACCATTCATTGATCAGGTACTAGATTCATTAGCTGGGAAGAAGTTCTTTTCCTTTCTAGATGGATTTAGTGGGTATAATTAGATTAGGATAACATTGGAAGACCAAAACAAAGCAACATTTACTTGCCCATGGGGAATATATGCATACAACGTTTTGCCTTTTGGGTTGTGTAATGCACTTGCTACTTTCGAAAGAGTAGTCCTTGCAATATTTGTTGATCTGATCCATGAATGTGTAGAATTCTATATGGACGATTTCACTATATATGGAAACACATTTGATGATTGTTTGAAAAATCTTGAGAAAGTTTTAAAAAGATGCATAGAGGCAAATCTATCCCTAAGTAATGAAAATGCTACATGATGTTAACAAAAGGGATAGTGTTTGGGCACCATATTTCCTCATCAAGAATTAAGGTGGACCCAACAAAAATACAAGTCATTGTGAATTTAATGCCACCTACAACTCAAAATGAAGTAAGAAGTTTCTTGGGTTATGGAGGCTACTATAGGAGATTTATTGAAAATTTTAGTAAAATAGCTCTGCCTCTATTCAAGTTACTTGAAAAAGATGTTGAATTCCAATGGGAAAACCATTGTCAAAATGCATTTCAATTATTGAAAGAAAAATTATCATTTTCCCCCATTCTTCGAGGACCAAATTGGTATTTTCCATTTCATATCTCCACTGATGCATTTGATACAGCCATAGGTGCATCACTTGGATAGAAAGAAAACCAATTCAATTATGCTATATATTTCATAAGTAAAAACTTAACAACAACAAAATTGAACTACACAGTTACAAAAAAGGAGATGTTAGCTATAGTACTTGCAATAAATAAATTCAGGCATTACATAATAGGGTATCAAGTATTCATTCACACAGACCATTCAGTCATTAGATACTTAATGAATAAAGCAATCACAAATGGCAGAATTACATGATGGCTATTGTTAATGCATGAATTTAACATTACAATTCAAGATCGACCAGGTAAAGAGAATCAAGTAGCTTATTTTCTTTCAAGGCTTCATACACCTAGTGATATGAATCTTGTTTCATAAAATTTCCCAGATGAACATCTATTTGCAATAACTGCCAAAACACCATGGTTTGCAGATATAGCAAACTATTTATATTCTATAAAATTGTGATCCCACTTCATAAAGAAACATAAAAGAAAAATAATTAGAAGAAGTGCTAGATATAGCTGGATTAATGGTGATCTCTTCTATACTAATTTTGATCTAATAATAATAAAATGTGTTAGAGAAGATGAAATCTTAGAAATTCTGAAAGCATGTCATAACGAGCCATGTGGTGGTCATTTTGCAGACAATCGGACATCTTAGAAGGTGCTTAAACTTGGCTACTACTGGCCAACAATCTTCAAGGATTCCAAAGGCTATGTCAAAAGGTGTGACAACTACCAAAGAGTAGGAATGCCAATAACATCAGATGAAATGCCACTTAAGCCACAAGTACTCATAGAGCCATTTGAGAAATGGGCTCTAGAATTTTTGGGACAAATAAACCCACCTTCAAATTGGAAGTGGTACATCTTGGTATGTATTGATTATGTCACTAAGTGGGTTGAGGCAAAGGCGGTAGCAAAAGAAACAGAAGACACAGTAGTCACATTCCTCTTCGAGGAAATATTTGTTAGATTTGGAGTACTGAGATAGATTGTAACTAACCAAGGCACACAGTTCACTTCCAAATGTGTTCGTGACCTTATGGAGAAGTACAAGATCAAACATATAAAGTCAACTCCATACCATCCTCAAGCAAATGAAAAAGTATAGTCAACAAACAGAAGTCCTAGAGACTATCATTACAAAAAATTATACAAATGAATAGAAAGGACTGGTCAGAGAAATTGAGAGATGCACTATTGGCATATAGGATAACATGGAAGAACACAACTGGGTTCAATCCATATCAGTTAGTGTATGGAAAAGAACTCATGTTACCCATAAAATTTCAAATACACACTTTCAAATTAGTAGCAAAGTTGGGAATGGAATTATCGAAAGCACAACAACAATGAGTAATGGAATTAAATCAACAGGATGAAATAAGACAACAAGTAGTGGACCACACATCTCTTGTGAAACATCAAAGGACAAAATGGCATGATTGATTCAATAAGAACAAAACATTCAATAATGGAAACTAGGCATCATTGTTTGACTCCAAGTTTAAAGATTTCAAGGAAAAGTTTACAACTCATTGGTTGGGGCCATATGATATAGAAGAGATCTTTGATAATGGAGTTGTCAAAATAAAACTACTGATAAAGCATCTATTTCATTTGTAGTTAACGGACATAGGCTTAAAGTCTACAATAAGCCTATAAATAAATAATATTTCATGAAAATAATTTCAACACATACTGATCTGGAAATAATGGAACAACATAGAAATATGCCTTCCATTATTCCAGAAGAATAAATAAAAATAAATAAAATAAAGTAAAATAAAGATATTATATATTATATATATTATATATAGTATATAATAATTATATAATAATTAATATAATATTATTATATCTATATATATATATATATATATATATTATATTATTAATATAATTAATATAACTATAAAAGATAAGTTCGCTTGTGAAAACCCAAGAAACTGGCACAAAGAAAACTTGAATTCATAGAGGAAAACCAACTAGTTTGGACTATATGAATTCTCTATTTTGTTTTACTCTTACATCCGATTGATTTTGCAGAATTAATCCTCCAACCAAATACAAGACTTGAGGACAAGTCCTCACATAATCAAGGGGGAATTTGCAAAAGGAACTTGAATTACCACTGAAAGTTTGAGCCAGCAAATTATAGAAGGAACTTGAATTGCATGTCAAAAGGGTGTTACACAACATTTTGTCACTTTCCCTGTACTCCCTGTTCCATGATCCTGTAGGACCTATACAGTGAACCCTACATGCTTTCCCATCATGAAGAAACTCCCATTGTGTCTCTCTTCATGAGCAGAACAATTCCCTTTTGCATAATTTCCCAAAAATCTTCTGTTTTTCCTAGTTTACAAGACTGGGAATAATGACCCATGTCCTTGCACTGATATGTAGGGATTAGTATTGTCCCTCACACCAATCAGAGTGACTGAGCCTTGCTCCAGTCGCATCGATCCTCTTTTGGAATTTTTTTTTAAATAAGGAGCCAAAGCTTCCAGCTCTACAACCTTCGTAACATAAATCTGGTAAATGGTTGGGCCAGATGGAGTCGAGGATGTCAATTTGGGCTCCTTTCCCCTATAAGGATGGAACTACCTCAAGAGATAAGACCTTCTTCCATTAGAAGAGGAACCATCTCCCATCCATTCATGATATATCAGCATCCATTTTTCCTAAGCACAAGCTAGTGTTAGTGTTAATGTTGGGATGGTAGTGCTTATTAAGTTTGGAGTAATCAACAATTTATTCATAGTTGTAGCTCTCTAGTTGTGTGTGAGGGAGAAGTGTGAATTTGGTTTATTGTGAAGACTAAAGGGAAGAGCCTTAAAACTATCATTATTGAGGTGACCATGGAATGCTAATGGAAGTGTGTGGGAACCTAGATTTGTCGAAGGAGAATAGCAATGTCAAGACAATGGTTGTAATCTCTTCTTGATTTAATATATATGAAACTATCGATTGATTTCCTACATAATGTGTCATCTCACATGTTTATGGCTTAATGCTTCTTGACTTGTTAAGTAGGTTGAATTACAATTTGTCTATTATCACAGTTGTTGTTTGATGTTGTTTACTTGTTTCAGGTGTTCAAAGAAGGAAATGGGAGATAGCTGGAGCAAGCAAGAAAAGTCATCACCAAACGAGATAAGCGTACTAAGAGGTAGGCCCTCTTAATTGGTTCTAACCTAAGGATATCTTCCATATAATGTCTTGTTTGTGGCTAGACCTGCTATCGATCTAGAGGAATTGTTTGTGTCTGCACTTAGAATTTTAATTCACCGCAAATTGGTGACCATACTAGGGAACCAATCCTTCTGTTTGTTTTCTTGGAATTTCATGGTTTCATGTGAACTTTTCTAGTTTCGCCATTTCCTTTTAGTTTTGTCTACTTTTCTTTTCATACTAATCTAGGTTTGAAATTTAGAGTAGCAAGTCTGGTCCCAACTTTTGAATTTTTTTTCTTTGCATCCTCGCTCAACGTGCTTATTTCGCTGACAGCCACAACAATCAGCGCGATATGCTGAGAAATAGTCATGCTGACCCCTTTATGGCGCTTGTTGTCAGTTAGGCAGTCACGCCAATGCCTGTAAGTGAATATTAGGGTCCACCCTAGATCTTGGCCAGTTTGTCTTGTTCTTATGATTTCTGCCTTGTAAGCTATTTAGACCATCTTCTCCTTGACTAGAAAGCTACTTTTCATTTGGTTTATTTGCTTGTTGATTTTCCTTCTTTTCGATTGATTTCTTGGGTCATTGGATGGTTTGTGGTCCTAGGGTGTCTAGGTTGTCATCCATTCAACTGATTGTGAACTCAATGAGTCAAGTTGTTTGTACATTTACTCCTTGCATTTCATTTATGGTCCTTCTATAGCTTTGACCTCCATTACACAAGTTTGAAAAGTTTCATTTGCTTGTCTAAACGTCTCTTTTCCAGCGTCGACTACATTGCTTGTCTTGTTTTTGGCAAATTCGTTGCGTCATTAGTTTGAAAGAGATTCTCTTTTCATTTTTTTCATTTGCTTGAGAATCAATTGTCTCGAAACTTTTCATTGGAGTGTTTTATGAGAAATTCATTTTGTCATTTCATGAAAAGTACAAAATTCTAGTTTGTTGCATCAATATGTTACAATAGTTAGCACCATTGAACACTAGGATTGCATTGGCATTTGAAAAGAAAAATAATTCTCTTTGCTTTTGAAAGGACTGTTTGAGTGTACTTGTTAGGAAATTAATAATTGGAATGTATTTTTCATTAGTTTATTTTATCGAAAAAGTGTAGTGAAAAATCATTTTTATTTTAGTTTCTTGGTTGTTTGCATTTGAGTGTGTTTTCTACCCTCTCTAGTGTAGACAATTTATTGAATTGAAAGGGTCTTGTCTCATTTAGTTGCATTTAGGGATTTCAAGTCACATCTCTAAGACCTGAAATTCGAGACATAATTCAAAATAAACTTTAAAATGAACTCAATTAACCTAAGGTGCATTTGAAACCTAATGATCACATCTAGAAGGTCTAGGCTAGAGACATGTTCTGGTGTCATTAAACCTAGTAGTTGTTGTTACCTTCAGCACCAGATAGCACTAGTACGCACTTGTGCTCCCCCTACCATCGAGTATATAACAAGAGACCCCTCTAGGCTACAATCCTTTATCCATAGGAAGACGAGTCGGCTGCATTGCAAACATGATACACTGAGCACATCATTTGCTGAGATTTCCTACTCGTACGTCTTGGTTAAGTAGGAGGTATTTTGCAGTTAACGGTTTCCTGGTAATTATTTTTACCTAGATCATCCGAAATAGTC
>APFE030957855.1:0-12842 GCA_000404065.3 Pinus taeda
ACCTAAGGTAAGATCGAGAACATTTGAATTCTTGTAAAATGATATGTATCTAGAGAAGGATAGCTCTTATTTGGTTTGTTTGTCATTAGAGAGTCTTAGACTCCTAGGAAGGTTAGATTTGCCCGCAAGTATAACTCATTCCGCGCGACAGAATGGACAGACTTGGGGATAGGGTAGAAACGATTGAAAGAAAATCATCTTGGGATGGTCAACCAAGTAATGCTGGAAGAAATCCAAACTTTAGAAAAAACCAGAATCCTAACATTGCAAAAGCTGGCACTGACCAAAACATTAGACCTCCATTTCAAGAAAACTATGCTGAAGCTTCAACTTCTAGTGAGCCCACAGAAGACAGTCAGATTAACTTAATGGGTCTCAATAGTGAACAACAAATTTTCCTAACCTAAGAGGACCAAGAGGCTCACACTTTGGGTTAGTTTCAAATTCAATAAGGGGAATCACTTGATTTTAGGGAGGGATATGACATAGCCATCTATGAAGTTCACAAACAATATAATCTCATAAGTAGGAGAATAGATGTCCCTGAGGCCAATAAACAGAAAGAAACCAAGCAACCTATCAAAGCTAAAATCAGGAACCTTCCTATAAAAACTCCTCCTAAAGCAATTCCTAACTCAAACAATCCAACAGTTGAAGATGTTTCAAACAATCAACAACCAAATGAACAGTCTTTAACTTCCATTCCTTCCCAAGCAATTGTGGGAAAACCCACAAAAATTAACATAGAAAAAACTTCAGCTCATGACAACATTCCTGTAAAAGAGGTAGACACACAAAATACAGCATAAAAAGAAAGCCTTGTTGCCCGAAGTGCAAAAATTCAAATTGAAAAACATTTCAACTTTGAGACTGAAATAGGCAAGCTAAAGATAGCCATTCCACTTTCAGAATTGGCTAAGCACCATGTCTATAGAGAACAAATCAGCAGATCACTTCAAATTTCAGAAAACAAAGATGCAGTAGATGTCCTTGATGACCAACTTGAATTAATTTTTGGCCCTGAAGTAAACAGAAAATCGGTAGATGGAGGGGTCCCTCCATTCTATGTAAGTTTGAACATTCATGATAAAATACTTCACAATGCAATGTTTGATTCTAGTGCTTCTCATAATTTAATGCCCAAATCTGTAATGGAGAAGTTGGACCTAGATATTACTAGGCCATACAAAGACTTGTACTCTTTTGATTCCAGCCAGGTTAGATGTCTAGGACTAATCAAAGACTTATGTGTATCATTAGTCCAATACCAAACCGAAACAATTTTAATGGATGTGGTGGTAGCTGATATTCCACCCAAATATGGAATGATATTGTCTAGGTCTTGGGGAGCAAAACTGCAAGGATCATTACAGTTGGATATGTCTTATGAAACTATTTCAGTATTTGGGTAACCAAAGAAGTTATATAGAGAGACTTTAATGAAGTATGTGGTCAATAGCCAAGAGAAACCCCAGAATTATCCCATTTATTCCATGCATTCTGATATGGACTCCTTCATCCTATACAATGATGAAATTTACCCCCCAACTAATGTCAAGGCATTGGCTCTAGAGAAAAAAAAAATCATAATAAAAAATCTAGTGTTCTAAATCAAGAAATTTCTGTGAACAGTGGTATATCAGACACACAAGGGAAACCACATGAAACTGAGAATCCAAATCTCCCTAGTGAGCAAATTTATAAAACTCCTGATACTGGCTATAATCAAGAAATCCTATGGTATTTGGAATTTGATGGATCAGTCAATAAACTAGGAGCAAGAGCAGGAATTTGGGTACATAATATGGAAAATAATCGTGCTAAAGGACATGCATACAGGTTGAATTTTAGATGCACTAATAACATGGCTGAATATGAAGCCCTCTTGCTAGGACTCAAATTGATCAAAAGCTTAGGGGAAGTTAGGGTATCAGTTTTGGGAGATTCTGATTTAGTTATTCAACAAATGAAAGGAAACTTCCTTACAAATGATCTCAGATTAAGATCTTATAGAGGGGCAACAATTGAAAGACTCAATACCTTTCTAGAAACACAACTCGCCAAAATTCCAAGGAAACACAACTTGCATGCTCACAGTTTGGCCAAATTTTTGAGCCTAATCATCATTTTACAGCTGAGATTAAACACAGACCAACTGTACCTAACAATGTAAAAGACAAACAAGTATTTGACAATGACACTCAAATTAATAATTTCCTGACCTTAAAAGAAGAATTTTCCAGCACTAATATAGACACGGGCACTGCTGGAGAAGTTGATCAATTAGACAAAATTGGAACACACATTTCAGCTAAAACAACAACTCAAATACTGCATCCAACAAAATTTACCAGCAAAGAGTTGCAGGAGCTTAAAGAAATAGACTTGGATGAAGCTATTGGAGGAGAATATGAAGTCATTGATTTAAAGGACAATTATTTACCCATAGGATTGAATCTTCTGGAAGACATTTTTGATTCAAATGATATTTTAAGAAAGCCCAAAATGCAACCTCTAAATGCAGAGATTGAGGACTGTAACATAGGAACTAAACAAAATCCTAAAATAATAAAATTGTTTAAAATTTTGCCTCCTAACCAAAAGCTTAAATATGTGGAACTATTTAAGGAATTTTAGGATGTTTTTGCATGGAGCTATGAGGATCTCAAATCTTATGATACTTCTATGATTCAACGTACAATACCCCTCAAAGAAAATAAAAAACCTTTCAAGCAAAAACTGAGAAGGGTCAACCCTGTACTCCTCCCTCTAATTGAAAAAGAAGTCAAAAGAATGTATGAAGCTGGGATAATTACACCCATTAGATTTTGAGAATGGGTCTCTAATTTAGTGCCAACCAGGAAGAAAACAGGAGAAATTAGACTGTGTGTTGATTTGAGGAATTTAAATAAAGTCTCTTTAAAAGACCACTACCCCTTACCTAAGATGGATCACATTTTACAAGGGGTAGTAGGTGCCTCTATAATTTCACTGTTGGATGGGTTTTCAGGCTTCAATCAGATTCTGGTCCACCCTGATGACCAAGATAAGGCTGTTTTTACAACACCTTGGGGAACTTTCAAATATGTGAAAATGCCATTAGGACTCAAGAATGCAGGGGAAACCTTCCAGCGTGCAATGGACATAGCTTTTGCTAAAGAAATCCATGATTTTCTAGTTATATATCTAGATGATTTCACTGAGTTTTCCAAATCAGATCAGCAACACCTAGATCATCTGAGACAAGTCTTTTTAATCTGCAGAAAATATGGTATATCACTAAATCCAAAGAAGTCATTATTTGGCCTAGAAGAAGGAAAACTGTTAGGTCACATAATCTCAAAAGATGCCATAAGAATCGACCCTAATAGAATACAAGCTATTCTGCAAGTTCCTCACCCCAGAAATATCAAAGAACTCCAAGCTTTCCTAGGAAAGATCAACTTCCTAAGGAGATTCATACCCAATTTGGTTAAATTAATCAGACTGCTGAATAACGTGTGAAAAAAGGATTCCAAGGTCAAATGGACAATAGAAGCCAAACAAGCATTTGAAGAAATCAAAATGGCTTTGACTAGAACATCAATCCTTACCAGCCCAAAATTTGACAGAGACTTCATGATCTTTTCCTTTGCCTCAGAACATACTGTTGCTGCTGTCTTGGTACAGAAAGATGATCAAGGATGTCAAAAACCTATAGCCTTCTTTAGCAAAGCACTGAGGGATGTACCTCTAAAATACCCAATCATGGAAAAAGAAGCTTATGCACTTGTGAAAGCCATCAAAGATTTCAGGGTCTACATATTATACTCTCACATAATAGCTTATGTGCCAAACACTGTTGTCAAAGATATTCTAACTCAGGAAGGAATTGAAGGCAAATGTGGCAAGTGGATAGCTAACATTTTGGAATATGACATTGAAATTAAAAAAAACAAAGCTGATAAAAGGACAAGGATTAGCTAAACTTATGATTGAAACCAATTTTGAAGCCCTTAATATCAATGAACTGGATAATGAATAGGAGATAACGACTCCACAGATCAATCAAGCCTTTTTACAATCACCTTGGTATGCTGATATAATTTATGTATTGCTAAACTTGCAGGCTCCTCCAGGATTATCTAGAACTAAGAAAAGATTTCTGAAAATGAAAGCTTCAAAATTTTGTATTTTAGATAATGCTTTATTTTGGAAAAATCATGAAGGAATTTTACTGAATTGCTTAATAAAGGATGAAACTGACAAAGTGCTGAAAGAACTTCATGAAAGGGACTGTGGTTGACATTTGTACTGGAAATCAACTGCTGATAAAATCCTAAGGTCTGGATTTTATTGGCCCACCCTGTTTGCTGATGTAAAGAAATTTGTAACTTCTTGCCATAAATGCCAAATTTTTGAAGGCAAGAGGAAGCTTTTGCCTCTACCCCTTAAACCAATTTTCATAGAAAAGCCTTTCCAACAGTGGGGTTTAGACTTCATTGGTGAAATTCATCCTCCTTCATCCGGCCAACATAAATGGATCCTGACTGCCACAGACTATTTCACCAAGTGCATAGAGGCCATCCCTTGTAGACAAGCCAATGATTCAGTGATCATGTAATTCTTAGAAATCAACATCCTGTCCAGATTTGGCTATCCTGAAAAGATTATAACTGACAATGCTACTGCCTTCAAATCTAAAAGAATGATCAATTTATGTCACAAGTACCACATTACCTTAGGCCACTCCACAGTCTATTACCCTCAAGGTAATGGTTTAGCTGAGTCATCCAATAAAATCTTGATCAATATCATAAAGAAAGTATTGGAAGAAAATAAGAAAAACTGGCACAAGAAGCTCATTCATGCACTATGGGCAGAGAGATTGACTATAAAGAGATCCATTGGAACGAGCCCCTATGAACTGGTTTATGGCATGGAGGCTATTTTTCCTACATCTTTAGGAGTCCCTGTGATGAAGTTGCTACAAGTAGTACATGCAGAACCTAGTGACATTTAGAGAAGAATAAATCATACTATTCATTTATAGCAGACCAAAGAAGAGGTATATCAGTGATCTCAAGTGCTACATGAAAAGCTCAAGAAGATGTTTGATAAAAGAGGATTTTTATATTGGAGACAAGTTTATGAAATGGGACTCAAGGAGAGAAGACAAATGAAAACATGGGAAGTTTTATTTCCTATGGAGGGGACCTTTTATCATCCAGGCTATACAAGGAAACAATACTTACTTTTAAAAAGCCTGGATGGTGCAGAAGCAGAAGGAGGACCAGTTAATGGCAGGATGCTCAAGCACTATTTTGATCCGGCTGTCTGAGGTATTTTTGTCTTAACCTGTACATACTTTATATTTAATAATGTCTAGGCTCAGATTGGACAACAAATTTGCTGAAGTTGAAGCCCGAAGAGAAGGCCCTAAGCTTCAAAACTACAACTGTCATAAGTATAATAAAGCAACCAATAGAAGTAGATTTCAGAGCGAAAAACAGAGGTGTAATTGTTTGGATCAGCTCATGAGAGATGTGTATATCTTGCATGGTCCTCTGAACAGTTTGTTCACCTACAGCAAAGAAAATTTTTAGAATGTAGTAAGAATTGTACATAAGGCCATTTGACCTGCTGTTCTTGACTTTTCATCAAGAAAAGCCATCCCCAAGTGGAGCCACTGTTAGGTTCCTATACCAATAGGTGTCATTTTTCATGATTGACATTGAAGAGCTCTAATATGTTCATACCTTTTGGATGGTTGCAAAGGTTTTCCATATTCACAAGAAATAAAAAAAGTTAAAAAATGTAAAGAGGGTATGCCCTAAAAGAAAAATCAAAATTCAAGAAAAATGAAATGGTCAAGAAAGTGAAAGAAATGAACCCCAAACAAAGGACCATGAAAGTGTGCAAATACAAAATGCCACTACCGTTCTATTTTGTAAGGATCTGATGGTTGAGAACTTGTTCATTTATGCCACCATGGATGGATGGCCAAACAGTTTAATCTTGGCCAAGTCATGTTTGAATTTACTTGTCTTAGAGATAAAGAAATAATACCTATCCAAACTGTTCAATCTTGGCAGGTAAATAGATAAGTAGAGAAGTAAAGGAGCTGAAATGTTAAATTTGAGCCCTTGGAGGTTATAAGGGTAGATATAGATAGGATTCCAATGAAAAGAAAAGAGGATTGAAAGGGTCTGCTAGTCTAAGTGCACCCATGGGAAAATAAGAAAAAATGGTAGGAATAGTAGGTTGGGTAGGCAGTTTTGGTGTTGCAGAAGCATATTTGTGATTGATTTTGTCTCTTAAAGATATTCATCCTAATAACATCACAAGTACCATTGCAGATGTTGAAGGCAGGTCAAGCAAGGCATAACTAACTCCCCCTCATCCTTTTCTCATACCATTTACTAACTTCCCCCAAGGATATTGAGATCTGCTCAATGCTCCTAACTCACTCCATTTCATGAAAGAGCCTAAGTAAAACCACATTCTTACTTTGGGCAAGGAAGCCACATTTCTTGTGTAAAACCATTTTCTTCCCCTTAGCCTAATGTTTTAAACATTCTAAACTTAGCGCTTTCCTTTTAAAAATCTCATATTAAAAATTGACTTTATTATTTAAAACCCGCACAAATATACCCCTCCTATATTATGTTTATAATAAAAACCCCACTTATTAATATTTCTTGTCCCAGGTTATATAACCATATTCACTATGTTAGGGATTAATAGATCCATTTTGGATTTATTAATAACCTGCCACAAACCCGAAAAACATTAAAAAACTGTGATTTAATTGATCGGGTCCCGCACCGTAACCGTCCATCACCTCCGAAGAGCGCCAACGTTCGATCGGCGCCTTCCCATCAGATGGCTCCATTTCGTATTGCTAGCCTCCATCCACCAATGTTTAACTTCCGGGGATCTGGCGGTATTTCCGCCGTACTAGGGACATGCAACACCCTCCTGCTGTGCTGGCTGCCCCTCCGCCCAAAACTGCCCTTGCCCAAAAGCAGTGCGGGCTGATACTGCTTACCACCCTCCTGCTGACCCCGCCCACTGACGTCATTGCTGCGTCACTGCCACGTCACCTCCATGTCACCCTTCCGTACCCTGCACTATGCAACAAACTATCCCGTCATGCTGACATCATCCGACCAAAAAGCGCCAAAAGCCTCGCAAAGCCAAATTTTTGTTAAAAAGTCGTCAAAACGTCATTTTCGCACATTTCCATTCGTTCTTCTCTGTGAAACTATTGCATGCAATCTACGTCCACCTGATTGTTTAAAGTGTACTAGCTACCACCCGGCCAAACGAGCTCTAGCGTCGTGCCCAACATCTCACCCTGCAACCGGCAATTACATTGATTCGCTTCTTAAAACAGGTATTTACCCAGTTTCCTCCCGAACCCATAATTTCAGTTTTCCTCTGCAAATTTTGCCAGGATATCCAAATTCAAGTTAGAATTCAGCCTGCAACTTACAAAGAAAGGCCCTAGAACTACTCTTTTTGCCCATTTCTCCCATAGAAACTTGACCTCCAGTTAAAAACACCGTAGGCAAACATGGAAGCTCTGGTGGCCCTCAATGTCGCTCCCCTCAATGCACCTCACAAAGAGTTGGAATGCTTGCCCTTGGCTGATAGAGATTTTCAAATTCAAGACTTGATTGGTGACAAAAACCACCTTCAGGCATTTTGTGAAATTAGGAACAGTCACCAAAGTAACTCGGATCTCTATGGTATATGGGAATCCAACCTGCCTATGTACTACCTCCCCTTAGTCAATGTTTTCCTTGATATTATCCACCTATGCTGTGCCAATTATGAACCTACCCAGAGATTAGTTATGACTCTATCTGGGACTGTCCTCTTTTATATAACTCCTAAGTCCATCAATGAGATGTTACACTTCAAACCCACTCGGCCTCTGGCTCCTCTTTCTATGGATTCTTGCTTGAGCAGGGCCCTAAACTGCCCAGTTCAGAGATAACCCGTATTGCTCAAACATTTATGAGACCAGATTGCCAGCCCAAAGAGCCACCTCCCTATTTCCATGCCTGGTTCAATGAAGTTGGAAAATTCATTATTGATATGATATCCTATATCCTGGTATTTAAGACAAGTGAATATGTTGATGAGATCACATTAGTTTTGTTGTCCATATTTACTCCAGGACAGCCCCCCTCCGTCAAATATGACTATGCTACATTCATTTCCAACAAGATCCATGACCAATTCCTGAGTCTAGACAAAGAAGGAGTCTTCAAGTATACATCTTATATATATCATTTATTTCTATATTATCAGCCAGACAGTTTTCAGTTTCCTATTAGAAAATTAGATTCCAAAGGAGAGAGGAGGTCTGTGATCTTTTGGACCTCAGTCTTCCACCATGTCCATGACTCCCCTTATACCTATTGTGAATTCATTGACTTGTTTATACATCTTGTCTCCTCTCTACTGATGAGAACTCCTCCTCCCAGACTCTCTGGTGATTTCCAGAAGATTTTACAGCTCTCCAAAAACTACAGAATAGGTGACTGGTACTTCTACCAGAATCACACCGAGATCAGAATATATGGCTGTGAGCTGTGCCCTTATAAACTGCCCAAGTATGTGCCTATGAGACTATTTGCACCGAGTATTTCAGGAAAATTATCAATGCAGACTTAACTCACTTTTACAGTGCAAAGAAAAAGGCCCAACTAAGAATAAGAAACTAGTTAGGCCCTTTTATCATTAACAAAAGGGAAGCATGGGAAGATGTTGATAGAATATTGGGGGAAGAACTTAAATTGAAGAAAGGTTTCTGGTGGGTACCTTATGACCCAAATGGCTTTATAAATGATAGGAAAGTAAAATACAGGCTGTCGGCCTATAAACATTCCAGGCTCCCTGAAATAGAGCAATTTGCTAATCAGGATGAGTGGATAGAGGGCACATTAATAGAATAAAATAGTTAGCAAGAAGTGATGGAACAAGCAATGAAAGATCTTGAAAAGAATCTTAACCTGGACTCTTTTGGACATGTATTTTTCAAGCTGGCTGAGAAAATAGGAGTGGGAACATCTAGTGCTAGAACTTCTCAACAGCCTACACAAGAAAGCACTACACCAGCTACAGGGACATCAAAAGGCAAAGAAGTGCTAGATATAGAGAATCACATAATGACAGATAAGCCAGCAACATCAAAGGAACAGGGCCAAGGGAAAATTCCCCCTACCCAAACCAAAGCACCAGAGATACCAGCGTTGTAGACTCCTCTTAATGAGGAAAAGGGCAAGAAAAGGGATAGGGAAGAAGGCATGCCTATGAGTGGACCAACAGAGCAACCAGGGGCAAAAAGGCAAAGAATGAACCCCTTATCAGAAGATGAATTTATTGAGGAAACCACAGGCAGTCTAAGAGGGGAAAAGATGGTCAGATACAAGACATCCCCAGTGATAGAAACATCCACCAGCTCTCACAGGCAGGACCTAGGTAGGCAACATAGTGTGGAAGTTTCATCCACTAGGCCGCAAAGCAAACAAGGGTCTGATATCAAAAGAACATTCACAGAGATAAAGGCCCAGAATGACCCATTGAGGCTTCAACTTTACAATAAGTTTCTCAAGATGACTCCCACCAACCAGCAAAGGTTAATGTCTACATATGTCATTAAAGAAGGTAAAATGATCTTGAGCCACTTTAAGCCTAAAGTGCAACAACCACAATCAACAGCTGACTATATCAGGACAAATCTGGAGGTCCTTGCCAAAGACATTCATCCAATGGACCAGATTGAGTTGCACAAACAAACTGGAGAGATGGTCTACTCCACATTGGCAGATAAGGCAGTGCTGGCTCATAAATTGCAAAACTCATTAAACAACACCTCTACTCAGCTAGATTTGGAGAAGGCATCTTCTTTAGCCAAGGACAATAGGATAAAGTCCCTAGAAGATATTATCATTGAGCTGGGACATGATCACAAGGATGCTAAAGGAATAAAAGCATTGATTAAGAAGAAGGAAGAGGACATTGCTGCCCTCAGGAAACAATTAAAGCTGCCCTCTACTATGCATCCACAAACCACAGAAGTTGTACATCAGAAGTCAGAGGAGGACATGATGGACTTGCTTATGAGGATGAATGAAAGGTTAAGTGAAACAGAGCGGGCATTGGAGAAAGTATTACAAGAAAAGTAGGGAGAGTTGACCTCCCAGCCACATGAAATAGCTCCAACAGTCACAACTTCTCCTCCTATAGGTATAACAACAGTGCCTCCCACTGTCCCGGCATCAACAACAGAAATCACCACAACTACCCCAGCAACAGCAACAGGCAGCAACACTACCATGACCACAGAGGAGTTAATAAAAGCCATGGAGGAATTAAAACTCCAGGTATCAAAATTGAAAGAAGCCAAGAGAAATTGGCAAAATTAGAAGTGAGTTATGATAGATCCAAGATGACTGTAGCATAAAAGACAAGAGAGGTTAAAGCATTAGAGAACAAGGTGAAAGCATTGGAAAATGACCTCTCTTTAGATAAGCCTATGGGAGAAATCAAAGGCATTCTGTGGGCTAACATTAGTCAATCCATCTGTAATGTGTGGAGATCTATTCAGGTTATATATGGGTAGATTAACTTAATAGCAGTAGCCCAAGTGGAAATTCAAAAGGCCAGAACTTTATTGGGACATATGCCCGAACATGCCAACAGGCTAATTCATTTTTTGAACACCAAAACAAGTGAAGAACTAGCAGCACTGGACATCAGAGATAGGACAGACACCATCCTAACCATCAAAAGAGTTCTGACCATGAGAACCCTGATGCAAAATTTGGAGAGGAGGTGCCAGGACATGCAGGTGGAAATTGATTCTTTTATAGAAAGATTTGCAGTTTTGCATGAAAAGGGCTTGCCAAGTCTGTTGGGGAGTAATCCATGCCTGTTGAGACAAGTTGAGTACACACACAGGTCGAATAAACATGCTGCTGATCAAATAAATGCATCATCAAGTACTTTAAGAGAAAAGGCCCTTCCATCTGGCCAAACCCTCTACAACAACTTAGAAAATCTATTTTATATTGAGCATGAAGTGAAACATCTTTTCACAGTCCAGGCTAATTTCTTCAGGTACACAGACGCTGATGAGACTCTGAGAAAGCTGCAAAGGCATAAGTTACCAGAAGAGAAGTGGTGGCAAAGCATGTTGGAAATTCTATAGACATATTTCTGATATCTTTTATATCCTTGGTAAATCGAAATTTTTGGTACCATGTGCCATAAAGCAGAGAATAGAAATGGATGAGGGTCATGTGGGGCAACAATATCAAATCATAATTAAAAACACCCAAGGAAGCTGGGGCAACAACATGGAATATCAGTGGAAAACAACTACTAGCCGACTCACCGAGCCTAAAGTCAGCATATCTCACCAACTGAGCAGCCAACACAACAACATTTACTTCTTCATTTATTTCTCCCTGTTTTCAAGATCATTTATTTCTCCTTTTGAGTAGGTAGAATGAGTTATTTCTAGATATTATCTCATTGAGATATTTTGTAAACATTTTTGTACAAATACCTCCCCAAGCTAAGTATTTGGGGTTGGTGATACATTTCTTAGACAATGCTGTAACTTTGAAAATTTTCTGAACACAAAAGTTGTTGGAATCCATTGTGGCTGGACTCTCTGAATGTGGAATTGATAGTAGAGGAATTGTTACACAATTCTTGAATCAACCTATGGACCAATAAGTCTCTTCTAACTTGTGTCTTATAGTTTCTGGTTTACTATATCATATATGTTTCATGAACTAAATAATAGAGAAAAAGAATAGCTCAGAATTTTCTTGTTTGCACTCTGTGTTCAGTCTCTATTATTTTTAATGTTTTCTTTAGAATTAGCATAAACAAGAATTCTTAACTGCTCCTGTTTCCCTGGATATACCATATTGATTAAATGCTAAGAAATTCTTCATTGCTTCTTGGTCATAATCATTCACTTTCCATCTGTCAACATGATGAAGGATTCTTAATTTCCCTTCACCTACTAACTCCATTCCATCTGATTCCAACCTATAAATTGTTCCATGATTAATTACCTTTCTCTGTAGTACCATCCTCTGTTAAAGAAACAATATCCAGTAGTTTATCCTCATAGACTCCATTAGCCCAATGGACTGAACTTCTCAGACTTACACTCTTGTTCTATTGAATATCACCATCCAAACTCAAAACAAAACCCTTGTACTTAATAACTAGCCTAATATACCTAAAAAACAAAGCTAAATTATAAAGAGAGAGCCCTCTCTGGATGTAGGTTGGCTAGAACCTGTATCTAAAAGATTGGTCTGTGGTTACCTTGGCCGTATTCCCTTTCTTACAACTTTTGGGAACAACCTGAGTGATAACAGCAGCAAGTCTATGACTACATAGAATCATTAGAGATGAAGGATACCTCAATGGAACCAGGATCCTCAACCAATCTAGAGCAGCCTGTCAATCCACAAGACCCTCTAACTAGCTCTCTCAAACAAGAAATCTTTGAGTTAGATATTTTGAATAGGCGTATTCAAAAAGAAAATGAAACCTTGAGGGAACAAAACAATCTGGATAAATCCATTCATGACAACACAATGCTGTAACTAGGGTTATGGTACAAGAAAAATAGGAAGCTGAAGAGGAAAAATAGGAATTTGAGCAGAACACTTATCAACTTCAAATACAAACTTCTTATGAAGAAGCCTAGGATGGCAGTCAGTGCAAGGGGAAGTAAGAAAAGGAAGTTGGATGTGCTGGCAGAAGTATTAGAATAGATGCAATAGGAGAAATAAGTTCACTTTTTTGAAAATTGCATG
>APFE030957859.1:0-16149 GCA_000404065.3 Pinus taeda
TGTGGTGTAACCCTTGTAGGTTGTGGAAGGCTAGGAGAAACAACACTTCCATTATTATAGTTGTGAAGGGTAGACTTCTGTGTTGTCATAATTTTACTTTCCACTATGTTACAAAGCTCTTTTACTCTTTCCAATTGTTGTGGTGTTGCTCTTTGTATCCTCATAATGTGCTATCATTTCCTCCATGAAAATTGACCACGTAACAAGTTGTTTACGAGAACAAAACCCTTTATACCATAAAAACTGATCCGGTTCTAAATATGAATATGCAATACATACTTTTGTAACAGTGGTACACCATGTAGATCAAAATATTGCTCCATCTGAAGCATCCAATTTACTGGATCCTTGCCATCAAACTTCCTCATCTTGCTTTTTCTTGATTTTAGGAGCTCGATCTTGAAATGACTGTAACTCTGTACTTTTGGATCTTTAAGTTCTGAAATTGCCACCTGTAGTAGTCCTCTATGTCCTCTTTCCAATGCCACCAATTTGATCGAAATTGGATTCTCCAAGAAGAGTTATGCCAAATCTCCCACAATGACCTGATTATAGACTAATTCAGTAGAGCGAACTTGTACAATGTGCCACGTGTCCCTATTTTTACCTTTGGCTCTGAAAAATATATACAAGAAACTACAGTCCGTCCTCTTTCTGTACCTTCTTATGAAATTTCAATCTGATGTGCAGAGAAAACGTTATGATGATTTTCCCCAGGTCACCTGTTTTGAATGTAATTCAGGATTCTGGAACAGGACCAACTTCCTCAGTTCATATCTTCGAAAGTATAGCGTGAAAAGCTCTGAAATTTGGACCTGAGATTCAATGTGATGTCTTCTCAAATGGGTTGTTTTTTTAGCTTCTGAAACATAGCAGAAAAAAAATTATAGCGAAAATGCCACAATGACCTGTTTGGAGCAGCGAAACCCTAGAATCCAAAGCTCTGATACCAAATGTTATGAAACCGGCTGAAGAAAAGATAGAAAAGATAGATCAATGCCTTAGAATTCAGTCTCTTTGAGGGGGAAACCTCCTTTACATTACATAAATGAACAATTCTTGGATGATACAAATGAAAAGACCTCCTTTCTATATATAGGAGTCTAAGGGGTCATAACATAATCAGAGCCGACATAACAATAATAATGCAATGGCACAATAATAACAATAATGGACTTCTATGGGGCACAATAGTAACAATATGGGCACTACGTGGGTACATCAATATAATAAATGGGTTGTACTAATAACAATAAGGGGTTACACTAATAGTATAGGGGCCTAACAAAGAGGAGGATAGACATGGATTTTTTCAAATCTTCCATATTCTTTTCCTTTTCATCAATTTTATTTTTAAATTTCTTTTCCACTGATTCAATATAGTGAAATTTGTTTTTCTCTTTTTCTTTCTTCATTCATACTTGAGTTGATTGAGGGATTAGCGGATAAAGTATATTTTGAAACACCCTTAGGAGACATATGAGAAAAATAATAATGCTCATATTTTCCCTCTTTATCATAAATTTTGAATCACCAAAAATATATTTCTCAATCAAAATTTATTCTATTTATAAGTTACACACCTTTCAAACCCCAAGTTTGTACATGATTTGGATGAGTGAAGTTTTTCTTGATTTATATCTTAAATGTGAACTCTTAAGAATTTAAAATTTTAGCTTATAATACTATTGTATGTCTTCTCTAAAATTCCACAGGTATGACAAGAATTTAGTGTATTCAACAAACGTTATAGTAGCATTTACAAAACTTGTTGATTTTTGGTGTCTTCCCAATTGTGAAATTGCATGGTATGCCATGTATCCAATTATTTAATATACCTTTGAAATTTCTATCTACAATACCTACATATGTCTCCTCAAATTCATAAGAATTTCACAGTCTCAAACTTCTCTCCAAGAAGGTAACATAAAAAAAATCCAAGATCACCCATTTGAAACTGGTTTCAAGACAATTCACAAACCCTAACTTCCATAAGGTATATGTTTAGAACTATACAGAACTAGAATCTAATATTTTAACTATAAGATGTTTTTTTATCATTTGTTTTATCTTTTATATATATATATATATATATATATATATATATATATATAATTCACATTGAAATGTTAATACATAGCCCATCATATTCTAAAGTAGAAAATGTGTATCCATATGATATATCTATATATATAGAGAGAGAAAGAGTTATTTATGTTATTAATATCTTTTAAATGATACATGTCAAATGCATATTAAACATTGATGGAATTGCATGTTCAATTGCCAAAGTCGTTTAGTTTTCATATACCCAACCTTGTATTAGGTTTATTTTAAGGTTTTTGATTTTGCAGGTTTGGATTTGTGGGTTTTTGGGAGTTTACGAGCAAAACAAAACACGCATAAAAATATCTTTTCAGTGGCGTTCAATATCAACTTCAACTTAAATCATAGTTACCAAGTTCGCCCGAATTCGGGCAAACAGTACGAAATTCGCCGATTTGGTTCGTCTACCGAACAGTTCGCAGAAATTCAATCCGATCCGTTGCATAAAGGTTAATAGTGAGGTTAATGTAGTTTGTTAATTCTGTGGTGCAGGATGCCTTCTGAACATATATGGAAAATATAGGATTAGTAAACAATCATCTATGTCAAAGTCAGTCGAACTATTATTTGTATATTTGGATAGAAAATGGTCGTAATCTTTGTAATTCTCTACGAAGAGTATAACAATAAATAAATAAATCGATTCCCAAAGCATTAGAAATTAAAAGGGTTTCAGTCTCAAGGTTTTCCTCCCAACACATAAAGGACCAAATGAGGGAAGCACACTGAGACATGAGAAGGCCGTTACTTTGTAACTCAATCTAGGTTCATCATCGATGTTTAGCGAACACATCAGATATGGTACAAACTTAGTTGCAATCAGTAGAAATTTCCAACCAAGTTTCATTTAATAAATATTTCATCATAAAATAATGTATGTGGGTAAGTAAAAGGACCGAGAGCAAGATTATTCTTTCGCTTTGAAGAGAGAGATAGAAGCGAGATGGGATATATAGAGAAAGAAGAAAAATGACCAGCAGAAAAAAGAAAATAAAAATTGAAAATATCAGTGAAATTAGAAAAACTCTGTTTTTTCAATCTTTAATTTTAAAAAATAAAGCAGAAAATAAGTGAAAGTAGCTTATTCTTTCTTTGTTATAAGATTCTATGAATAGAAATAAATAGAGTTTGGATAGCATATATAAATAAGGGAAATAAAAAGTTAAAAAGACAGAACAAAATGAAAGGTAAAATTGATATTCCAAAATTTCTGTTATTTCAATCTTGGAAACCGAAATGTGTGAAGTAACTTAATTTAAGTAATTAATTTTTATTTATGAAAAGATTGATTTTTTGGAGAGAAAAGACTAATAGGCAATTATTTTAGATAATTTATTTCTAAGATTATTATATTTATTTAAAATAATAAAACTATTCATAATCAAAATAAACGGAGAAAAATTAATTAAAAAAGACTTATTATGATCTCTAATTATCTAATTTTTTTTAGCAATTAACATTTTCCATTCAAATTTTTATCATATCCAATAGAATTCAAGTTCCAACTTCCAACTGGGTAACTATGACTTAAATGTCATTGGTCATATAGGAGAACTGGAAAAAAATTTTGCATTATTCCATAATGAGTCGAGGTCTATGCTTACCTTTCAACAGGGAATGGATGAACGCCACATTTCATATCAAATTGCTATGCTTATCAACGCTTTTTTTCAAGTAAGTCCAGAGCTATGCTTATCAAATTTCAGGAAATTAATGAAGCTGATAGAACGGGCTTCTGGGTTTTGTTATCCGTCTGCCAAGGTTTTCAAATTTTTCCCTTCGCTGATTTAGACTTTTATTCAAACGCGGGATTCCTTGTTTCCACGCCACTAGAATTAAAGTAATGGAAGGTAGCCGGTAAGGTATCTGGTTTAACATGAATGCTTGCGTATGATGATCGTTTTCGATCGTAATTTGTGTCATTTGTGTATTCCTTTATCAAAGGTTTTTTTCTCTTTTTCTTTAAGAATTGAGGAGTAGTTAAATTATTTCAAGGTATTTAAATGATTTGAAACTGTGACTAGAAGGGAATTAAATCCCATATTTACTTAATGATGTGTAAGCATACTATACGTTTATGTAAATACGAGTACAAGAACACATTAATAATACAATATCATGTTATTAAGAATATGTTAACACACTAACTATATTATATTATATTATTCTATACAGTAATATATTTTTATTATATAAATGTAAATATTAATAATAGATCTCTATATATTGACATAATAATACTATATTAAATTTTCACTAATATATTTCAATTATGATTAATATGGTTAACCATATTTAATATGTCATTACATTCAACCCCATTTAACACACCTATAGGCAGTCATAGGCATCATGCCTAACATCTTGAGAGCCAAGAGCATCATGCCCATAATCAATATGGACATAGATTAAACACGCCCATAGGCAGTCATAGGCATCATGCCTAACATCTCGAGAGCCAAGAGCATCATGCCCATAATCAATATGGGCATAGACATTTATACCCTGATTAAAGTTAGTAGCTTCAATAATTTCAGATAGAATATTAAATATTTAATATAATTTAAATGTTATTTCATAGTATAATTTTAATATTATTTAAACTATGTTGCCTTGTCAAAAAGGCATCATGCTTAATCATCATTGATTATGGTTTGTCAATTGTAGTATGTCATAGTCAACATGGAAATTATAGTTCACAATAATTAATATAGGTTTTATTGTAAACCATAATCACCTTGCATCATGGTCGACTGGTAATTTTTTTTAACCATAGTCAATATGGCTGACTATGGTTCATACATCGTTAATCATAGCCAACCATAGTGCACATGAATATTATGTTCAATCGTAGCCAATTATAGACAACATGTTCAACATGCCCATATTCAACCATAAAATTCGTTCCCAACGTACCGATAACCAATAGAAAAAACATTTATACATTCATTAAAGTTAATAACTTTAATACTTAACATAATTTTAATATTCTATAGTCTTAAGTATTTCAATATTTAATTTTTAATATAACTCTTATAATTGTATTATAACATTAATAATTGTATTATAGCTTAGTAATAATTTTTTATATTACATTAATTTTATATGGTTCATAATATAACTTTGATAACTTTAATGTCATTTACAATTTGATAAACAACAAATAACATCATAATGTGATGGAAAACAAACCTCATCACATTGTGAGAGAAAAAACAACATCACAATTGGAAAAAAATTTGTCGCATTGTCAACATGAGGATCTTGTTCACCAATTGTTAACATGAGTGTCATGGTGAACCATAGTTACCATGGGCATCATGGAAAACCATGGTCAACCACAATTTTCTATAAGTAAATGTTGACAAAGAAAATTTGATGCCAATGTGTGATAAAAAAAGTTGTCATAATTCCATGAACGAAAAAAATGTCACATTGTAATGAACAACAAATGATGTCAGAATGTAATGAACATTAAAAGCATTACAATTTGATGAAAACATTACATGGCAATGTGACAAACATTAAACAATGTTGCATTTGAGAAAAATGTTGCAACGTGATTAATAACAAACAACATGGCATTAATGAGTAGGAAGCAACACCACCATGTTATAAACACCAAACAATGCCATAATGTGATGACCAACAAAAAACATTAAAAGTGACGAAGAAAAATGAGATTCCAATGTTACAAATAATAAACAATATCAAAATTTGGTCAACAAAAATGTTGTTTGAATGTGGAAAACAATACATGATACCATGATATGCCAACCAATAAATATTTTCAAAATGTGACAAGCAACATGCATCACCACAATGTGACGAACATAAAAATTCATCAGATCAGCCAAAAAAATGTCACCATGTGACAAACAAAAACATTGTCAACCATGAACATCCCTTTGATGGTTTTGGTCAAGCATGGTCAATCATGGGCATATGTGGTCAAGAATAGTCAACTGTAAACAACAATATAAACCATGGTCAACATGGAGGAGATGGTTAACCATGTTTAGCCAAGATCAAAAATGGTCAACTATGTTCAATAATGGTATACATAGTCAATAAGGTTGATTATGGTTAACTGTCAACCTTGGTAGAACATGGTCAGCATGATCCAGATGTCCAACCATACGCATCATGGACACCATGGTTAGCCATGATCAACCACAACCATTTAATGGTAAATGTTGACAACCTTGGTCTACCATGTTCACCCATAGTCAAACATATGTTGATCATAGTTAACCATGGTTGAATAAGCTCAACCATGGTCGAACATCGTAATAAAATTCAATGATGGCTGCATGTGGTCAAACATGGTCACCAAGTTCAACAATGACCAATATTTTTCAACCATGTCCAAAAAAGAACATGGTAACGCATGTTCAACCATATTCATCCACACACAACCATGGAAAACATGGTGAACTATGTTCAACCATTATTAACATGGTTAAACCATGGTCGAAAATGGTCAACATGGACAACATTGAGATCCATGTTTACCTCTTATCAAACAAGGTCAAACAATGTAAAACCGAGGATAAACTTATGGTAATATCTTGTTAATATAAGAATCCCATGAGTTTATTTAAGGACTTGGGGATCAACCATTACCTCATAGTTTTTATTTTTCCAGAGTCGATATGGAAACTTTCATGAGATATATCTTGACCCAAATATTCCATTTCTCGAATTGAACACACATACTTGGAAGGATTTTCTTATTGTTGTTTCTCTTCTAATAGTGTTAACACCCTATGAACATGTTATATATTTTCTACCCAATATTTGTTGTAGATTAGTATGTCATCAAAAAATACTCACACATATTTTCGAAGTGTCCGAAAATAGAATTCATAAAGCTTTGAAATGCTGAAGGTGCATTGGTAAATCTAAATGGCATAACCAAAAACTCATAATTTGACCTTCATCTGTTATAAAGGGTAATTTTGGAATGTATTATTTCCTCATTCTGATTTCATGATTTTCATTTTGATAAGTAGTCTATGACTTTGACATATATTCCATGGACCATCCATTAATATAACCATCACCAATAGGGAAGAAAAACAACATTTTCTAGGTTGAATGATGCTAGCCTCTAGCATTTCTTGAACCATACACTCAATATCACTCTTATATACATATGGATACTTATAAGGACCAACGTTATGTGCTACACTTCCAAGTTGTGAATCATTTGTGTGGTCATGCTCTCAAGTAGGCATAAGGGCCTTAGGCATCTCTCCAGATACCTTGGAATAATTGTTTATTACTTTTTAGAGATCCAATTGAGTAGAGGATATAGATGTTTGAACATCCAATGTACATAATTGTGCCATTACACCACAATGTGAATTTTTAAGTAATTCATCATGTTATTATAGGTTGTGAATTTAGAGGGTTTCCCTTGGATACGTATAAGTTCAATTTCCTTTCCTTATAAGTAAAATCTCATGAAAATTAAGGACCATGGTTCCAAGTGATTATAACCATTTGACTTGTAAAACAATATCAACGCCACCCATTTAAATTCAAATAATAGGAATATCCAACAAATACTACCCAATATTTAGTTTAATATTATAGCACTTCCCTAAATAATATGTGGTACTTTCAGCTGCAATCATTACTTGGCATTTTGGTGTTAGAAATAGAAAACAATTGAGAATTTTTGACAATTTGTAATTGATGAAGCTATGGGTACTACTTGAACCAACCAACACTATTACCTTTTTATTTTTTTTATATATACTACTATCTTTAGATCTCATGGAGTAATGATTTTGGCCAACTAATGACAAGATATTCTTGGAGTAGCTTCTCCTAGTTGTATATCTTGTGATAGTTCCAATTCTTTATTTTCTTCCTTTTCACAATCTATGTAGAACAACTTATCCTCATGGATTGTATTCCCCTTATTGTAATTTCTATAGTAATTGAACCATAGTCCCTTTCATTTGATTTAATCCATTTTTTTAGTTGTCAAACTTCTCTATTATGTTAAGGTATTCCATGTACCCCAACTCTAAGAAAAAGTAAAAGAAGCAATTCTTGCTAAGTATGTATATATAGATTCTTACCACATAGGGCAGTTTTCAAAATTGAAATGGTGAATGGGTTATATATATATTATATATATATATATATGTATATATATATATATATATATATAGGTACTTCTTCCATACCTAACTAATTCCATTGCATTGTATCTTTTTATTTGATACTTCCCTTTTTATAAATTGTATTTCCAAGGGATATCATTACGTACAACACATACATGGTCATATTATTTTTCTTGCCTAATGGTTTAACTACATGATGAATTTGAAATACAACATATTAGTTATACCTTATGTTAAGTTTTTATGTGGAATAACTACATTGTTCATAACTTATTGTGGGCCTACGATCTTATCGCACTGATGATGCTGAGCAAGTAATTTTGGTTTATTTAAGGGTTGAATGTGTTATAATACCTTTTCTTTAAAATATGGGTTTTTTTGGTGGTTTTTCATTGGAACTCCCTTTAACCATCACGTTCTCATCCTGTACCTTACCACAGTTGATTCCATCTAACAGTGGCAAAAAGTTGGTGACATCCAACATATCGAAATGATTTAGGGTTTTCAACTAACCCTAAATTTTGTTCTCAACCACATTCTACTATTTTCTTTTTTTGTTCGCGTTGTAGAATACCACCATAGTGAAGGAGGGTTTCTTACACTTGTCGGGTTCAACCCATCACACCAGCTTCCTCTTGCCCTGGAGAGATTTTTCTACAACACTTGTACTCACACGATACATTGCGCCTCTCACACAGGCATGTTTTATTCCTTTTTGAAGTTGTCCTTTTGCATGGGTTTTTTTCTTTCTTAGTTTAAATTGGTGAGGTTAATGCCAAAATTATCCTCCTGAACGCATTATTAATTGTGTTCAAAGTTGAGGCTTGACGAGTTATTTTCTTGTCATCTTGTAGGGTTTGATGTCACCCCTTATTGTCATCTTGTATGATTTGATGTCACCACAAATAATTCTTTATAGGTTCCTGGTGGAGGCGTTCCCATTTTTATTTCCTAGAAAAGGCACGTATTCTTTGAACTCTATAGCGTTTTCCCTATTTGTCCGGTGGATACACTCAATTATAGTTTATATTTCTATTTTTTTGAAATCTAAAAATCGTCTCTTTCTAATGTTCATTATTGCTTTCCTCTTTTCCTTCACAATAACTTCAGTTTTGTTGTGGAGAGTTTGGGGTATTTCATGTTGTTTTGTCAAAGGTTGTGCATCCTCTGCCATTGCCCTTCAGGTAATAATCCCAATCTCAATCCCCATCTCCAATGTTGAAATTGTTTTGATTAGAATTAGCCACATAAGGAATATAAAGGGATATTATATATGAGAGATCAAAACAAGTTGCGTCTTGCATTATCATTGGGTTTTTTTTTGTTTTACTGGCTGTTAGTATGGGTAAACCTTAGTATACCATTAGAAAGGTTGTATGTCGCATCCTCTCTTAAATCTATTCTTAAAACAATACAATGACTTAGTTTTTCCTTCTTTATTTTTTTATCGCTCAATGTCATAGTTCTATTATTAAAATTTCGCTATTCAAGTGCATATGGTTATGCAACCCTAGCAAAAGTTTAATGGTTCTTACCCCTTTTGGGTTTTTTTGTGTTGGAAATAATACTTTGGGGGGGGGGGGGGGGGGGGGGGGGTGAATTAGTATTATCAAGTCAGTAATATTTCATTTCCATATTCTAATTCATATACGCTACTTGAATTAATGAAACTTGCGTGTATATGCAACTGTATATAAGGCAACTAGCGTATACCCTGTAAACTTATAATTTAGTTAATTCTTCATAAGTTGATCTTTAATCTGTGCATCACAACCATATAAACAATAACCAGGAGCAGTAAAAATACAACAGGCAGTCACACACATGAACACAAGATATAAGGTGGATACCCAATGTGGGTGAAAACCACCTACTGTAATCGTCTCTATCTTTCTTTTAATAAGAAACTTCTTTTTACAATATTTTGTATTGGTGTAGTCTTATACCAGTATGCAGGCTTGTACCTATGGAAGGCTACAACCTTCTCTCGTTCTCCAGCTTCTCTTGGAAGGGAGATACAACCCCCTAGCTGTTGCACTAGCTGATGTACTAGTACATAGGTGCTGACCTACAGAAGGTTACAACCTTCTCTTTTCTTCCAGAGATCATGTTTCATAAATTTTCAGACTGGATCCATTAATAACATTAATCAAACGTCAAATATATCTGCATCAACCAATATCCTTTGCACCAACCAAAAACTGAATCAAATAATCACTTCTCTAAATGTTATAACCAAAATACAATAACAGTAACCAGAACCCAGAACACTGCAATAGAAATCTGAAGTAGCTAAAGCATATTTTATGAGGTGTACACTACTTCAATGTGATGAACCTGCATGCATACGCACTTGTATCAAGGAAAAACTATGTATACGCAGTTTTGAAATGTCGAATCAGTGTGTATACGCGCCTTTGATATAATGAACCTACGTACAGATCTATAAATGATGATTTTAACCTTTACAATTATTCAGACATCAGTTATACCTGGATCATCATATTTCTAGCTTACGACATGCGCCAATTATTCAGATAAAATATCAAGACAACACAAAGATTCTTCTCTTCAAGCCTTAAGATCTTGTCCCATCAATAGAACTTATCCTTCATCAAGCGCTCAGGTTCATCCTTGATTCACATCCAGCTATGCACCATAACCCAATCACCTATATACCAGATCTTGCTCTTCATTAGATATTCAATTCATGATTGACTTTGCCTAATGATCTTCTCCTCCTTTTGTAATCTTAGGCCTTGCTCAATACCATGGTCCAAAACCACTTAGAATCAATACCTTGGACCAAATACCTGGGGTCAACACTTTGGACAAGATACCTTGGACCAATACCATGGATCAGAATACCATGGTCCAAATACCATAGATCAAAACCAAGTTTTCCAACATGTATGCGCCTTTCATTTCGTGAAAGTGCATGTGTACGCTCATACACACATTTTGGCTTGCTAACCCGCGTGTACACGTGTCTTGGTCAATGGGAACCTGCGTATACCTTTCTTTCTTCATTCTGTGAGCCTGAACTATGATTTGTCATCTGCGAGAGGTGCCATCAAGGACAACACTTGTGTCATAGTGCCAAATCTGTGTCATAATGCCAACAATCTCCCCCTTTGGACTTGATGGCAACCCCAAGTCACTCTCCCCCTTTGTCATCAATGGAAAAGGGTTATGCTCCCCCTTCGTACATGTTGAATTCTCTGATATGCTAAAGTGTGTTGTCCATGCTCCCCTTGAATGTAAGCAAGGTCTACAAAAAGATGTTCTATAAGAAGAACATGACTCTATACATCATAAATGACCTTCCTATTACTGAAGACTCATACATACATCTATCTCCCAACCAAGTGGGGATATACGAAATGTTTATACATGACAGAATAAGAACATTACATCATCCATCCCATGCATAGTGGGGAAACAAAATAAGTCATTACATGACCTTGATAATAGAAGATATACAAGACATAGAGACCAAATATCTAAAACAAGACCATGATAGTCATCAACAACTATCATTAGCAGCATATGTCCATCACCATCCAAACCAACAACCATGATCTCCTCTTGAACCTGTTCCACTTAAAACAAAATAATTGTGAATTTGTAACAAAATCTTCTAAGATAATGCCAACAATGCATTGTTATAAGTATATGCTCCCCCTAAACCTACGTCAGATGATCATTGTCAGACCCATATGAGACCCTTTTCATCCTGAGACTAGCCCACTATTTTTCTTCAAACCATCATATACACGACTGTATCCACAGAAACCAACGTATGTACGTGGATATGCTTCATGAAACTTGTGTACAACCACTTTTCTCTTAAAAAAATAAGTTTCAATAGTAAGATGATGCATCAACTACTCCCATCTTCTGTCTAAGATATTCAAATCTCTCACTGGGCAGTGGTTTGGTGAATATATCAGCAACCTGTTCTTTGGAGGGAACATACTCTAATTTGACCTTTTGTTCAAGCACGTGCTCACAGAGAAAATGATATTTGATAGGTATGTGCTTGGTCTTGGAATACATGACTGGATTCTTTGAAATATTGATTTCACTTGTATGATCACATAGAATGGATATGGGTGGAGTACATGTGATATGAATGTCTTGCAATGTTTGCATCATCCAAAGTAGTTGTGTGCAGCAAGATGCAGCAACCATATATTCTACTTCAGTTGTAGATATTGCGATTGAACTTTGTTTCTTTTTGAACCAAGATACTAATCTGGAACCCATATAAAATGCACGACCACTAGTGCTTTTTCTGTCATCCACGCTTCCTGCCCAATTTTCATCTGTATATGCATGAAGTGTAAGATCTGTATTCCTAGGATACCATAAACCAAAGTTCTATGTTCCTTGAAGGTATTTGGAAATCCTTTTAACTGCCTGAAGGTGTGATTCCTTTGGATTTGCTTGGAATCTTCCAATTATTCCCACTGCATGCATGATGTCTGGTCAGATACCTATTAGATAAAGCAGACTACCAATCGTGGATCCATAGGTGGGTTGATGTACTGCTGCTGATTCATCATTTGAACTGAGACTGCATCCTATTACCATAGGTGTACATACTGGTTTAGAATCCTCCATGCCATAGTTTTTCAAGATCTGCTTGAGATACTTGGTTTGTGATAGGAAAGTATCATCTTTATTTTTTTGAACTTGTAAACCAAGAAAATATGTGAGTTCATTAAGCAGGGACATTTCAAATTCTTTCTACATTACCAAAGAAAAATTTTGACTCATGGCTTCTGCATTGCTATGAAAAATGATATCATCAGCATACACAACAAGTATTAGCAATTTATCATTGTCAATCTTTGTATATAGATTGCTATCAGTTGATCCTTTTAAAAAACCTCGTTGATGGAGGTATTTGTCAAGATGATAGTACCAAGCCCTTCGAGCTTGTTTTAGACTATAGAGAGCCTTTCTGAGTTTGTATACAAGTTTTGGATCATTTCCAAGAATGAATCCATCTGCTTGCTCAATATATGCTTCTTCTTCTAAGTCTCCATTAAGAAAGATAGATTTTACATCCATTTGGTATAGTTTGAAGTTCTGAAAGCTAGAAAGAGCAAGGAACATTCTTACGGCTTCAAGTCTAGCAACAGGTGCAAAAGTTTCTTCAAAATCTATACCTTCTTGTTGAGCATATCCTTTACAAACAAGTTTAGCCTTGTTTCTAATAACTTCTCCATTTCCATTCAACTTGTTTTTGAATATTCATTTGGTTGCTATGATATTCTTATCATGAGGTCTAGGAACTAATGATGCGGGAGCACCCAGTAACAAAGCAAGCAAACGTGGACCAAAGGATGAGAACAAAGGAAAGCTTGTTTTAAAGCAGAAAAGCAGATTTAAAGTGAATTTAAAGAAGTTGTTAACAACCATGCATGCTTTTGGAGAGCTTTCGTTGGAGGAAAAGCAGGGGAGGATAGGATCGATCCTTCCTAAGACTTCCTATATCAATGTAATGCGATAGGGGTGTAAGAGATAGCTGTGCTGTAGGGAAAATTGTGCTGTAAGGAAAATTGTGCTGTAAGGAAAATTGTGAGTGAGCAAGATGTAGTCGAGCGTGAGCTCATTTCTAAGGCTGAATGCCTTAGTATGTAACTGTTTTGCATAATAAATAAAAGCATTCTTTAGTGTATGTTGCGTACATTTATATGTGTTTATATGTGGTTTACGATCTGTAATTTTAATAGAAATCATGAATATTCTATGTATAATGCGTTCTGGCAGTACTGTAGCTTAAAAGCTTAATATATAGAAGAACGAATTCAATCGGTTTGGCCAAAGGATGTTCATATCGCAGCATACGACCATGAATCAGACGCAGAGGTGTTGTCAACTGTGTTAGACTGATGGCGATCTAATACCATTTAACTGTTGGTGCTCATCGAAGCTCTTAACTGTGACAGTGCGCATGGTTCTGTCTGAAATCCGACAGGAGCGCCTAGGATTATATGGTCCCTCGCTTGATAAAGATGCTTGTGGGGTTAGCATCGTTGCAGAGCTCTCAAACAAAGCCAGTCACCAAACTGTTACAGATGTGATTGAAATGTTGATCAGACACAAATTGCTATCAATCAGGTTGGAAGTCAAGTCAGATCCGGAACTTCGGATCATAGTAGTGGAGGATTACGTCGGCTTTGGATGGAGTTGGGTGGATCGGCGGATCTGCCTATGTATACAGAGGTGCCCATATATTTTTAAATCCATCTATTGTTGTGTATTACCATGTGGCTGTAAGATCTTAACACTTAGCACGCATGTATGGATGACACGAAATTAAGGAGATCCACGTCGATAATTTAAAGGGTTTTAAGTTTAAAACACTTCTGTTTAGGCTTGTGGGCCCATAACCCACAGGTCGAGGATCAAGATTTTTAAAGAAATTGGGATTTTGGGCTTATACCCAGAACTCATCCCATCAGTTTGGTATCAGAGCAGTAAAAGATTCCACGGAAAGAGGTACGGTTCTTAATGAAGTATGAATGGGTGTAGTCTTTATATTTTGTGCAGGTAGCAAATGAGGACGGTGAGAAGATTGCAATAGCCTAGAAAGTTTACCAAAAGACCAAGTCTAGAGGAGAGCTTGGTCAGGTAAGAGGCAGCAAGGAGGACTTGTTGTTGTAGTGGTAGATTGCAGCTCACAAGTTAAAGATATTACAAAGACCAGGAGAAGCATATGACAAGGAGGTCATAAATTTTTGTACCTCGGGAGTCTGATGCGGGAGCAGCCAGCAACAAAGCAAGCAAATGTGGACCAAAGGATCAGAACAGAGGAAATCCTATTTTAAAGCAGAAAAGCAGATTTAAAGTGGATTTAAAGCAGTTGTTAACAACCATGCATGCTTTCGGAGAGCTTTCATTGGAGGAAAAGCAGGGGAGGATAGGATCGATCCTTCCTAAGACTTACTATATCAATGTAATGCGATAGGGGTGTAAGAGATATCTGTGCTGTAGGGAAAATTGTGCTATAAGGAAAATTGTGAGTGAGCAAGATGTAGTCGAGTGTGAGCTCGTTTCTAAGGCTGAACGCCTTAGTATGTAACTGTTTTGCATAATAAATAAAAGCATGCTTTACTGTATGTTGCGTACGTTTATATGTGTTTATATGTGGTTTACGATCTGTAATTTTAATAGAAATCATGAATATCTTATGTCTAATGCGTTCTAGCAGTACTGTAGTTTAAAAGTTGAATATATAGAGGAACAACTTCAATCGGTTTGGCCAAAGGATGTTCATATCGCGGCATACAACCATGAACCAGATGCAGAGGTGTTGTCAACTGTGTTAGACTGATGGCGATCTAATACCATTTAATTGTTGGTGCTCATCAAAGCTCTTAACTATGACAGTCTGCATGGTTCTGTCTAAAATCCTATAGGAGCACCTAGGATTATATGATCCCTCGCTTGATAAAGATGCTTGCGGGGTTAGCGTCATTGTAGAGCTCTCAAGCAAAGCCAGTCGCCAAACTGTTACAGATGCGATTGAAATGCTAATCGGACGCAAATTGCTATCAATCAGGTTGGAAATCAAGTCGGATCCGGAACTTCGGATCAAAGCAGTGGAGGATTACGTCGGCTTTGTATGGAGTTGGGTGGATCGGCGGATCTGCCTATGTATACAGAGGCGCCCATATATTTTTAAATCCTTCTATTTTTGTGTATTACCATGTGGTCGTAAGATCTGAACACTTAGCACGCATGTATGGATGACACGAAATTAAGGAAGATCCACGTCGATAATTTAAAGGGTTTTAAGTTTAAAACACTTTCGTTTAGTCTTGTGGGCCCATAACCCACAGGTCCAGGATCAAGATTTTTAAAGAAATTGGGATTTTGGGCTTATACC